>PVJI01023027.1:0-24272 GCA_004026765.1 Micronycteris hirsuta
CAGCCGTAAAAAAGAATGAAATCCTGCCTTTGCGACAACATGGGTGGAACCAGAGGGTATTATGCTAAGTGAAATAAGTCCGACAGAGAAAATCTTTTAAGATAAACAAGTCGCGTCTCCCTACTGTTAGATGACATAGGACCAGAATTCCTCTAGTGTTGATCATATTTGTTGTCTCCACTTCTTGGCTCCCATCCTCTTTGACAAACGTCACAGGCTGTCACCACTCAACCCACTGAGTGAGGTCAGCTGTGACCTCGTTGCCGAATCTAGTCCTGCAGTTTTCAGTCCTCCTCTTACCCGATTTGTCAGGAGCCGGTGACATCACTCGCTTCCTCCTCTTTTGCACATGTGGCTGTCAGGCGCCACTCTTTTTGGATCTTCTCTGGTCTCCTTTGCTTTCGTCCCACCTCGGGCTTCCAACCTGCCCTTCCTGCCGTCTTCCCTCCTCAGCCAATGACCATGCCGCTATTTCAGTTGCTCAGGTCAAAAACCTTGGAAAATAGTGCTTGGCCCTCTATGTTTTTCCTTTCACCTTCAAAGTATATCCATTATCCCAGCCACTTGCTTTTTTTAAATTATATTTTATTGATTATGCTATTGGAGTTGTCCCCATTTTCCCCCTTTGCCCCATCTCCACCTAGCACCCCCCTCAGGCAATCCCCACATCTCTGTTCATGTCCATGGGCCATACGTCTAAGTTCTTTGGCTACTCCATTTCCTACACTGTACATTACCTTCACGTCCGCATGCCAGTCTAAGCCACCAGGTGGATACTGCAGTGGTCTCCCTAAGAGCTGCCCCGCTTCAGCCTTCACCCCTTCTGCACTCCCACCTGCCACCACACAATCTAGTCTCAAAACAGAAACCAGAGCTATCTTTTTTAAAAAGTCGTGCAATGTCACTTACCTGCTCTAAACCCACCCATGATTTTCTTCCTCACTCCATTTTACTCAGTAAAACCCTGAAATGCTGACCTGATACCCACTCCATTACCTCTCCAACCTCACTTCTCACCTTTATCCCTTGGCTCACTCTACTCCGGCCACACTGACCTCCCCTACATCAGGGCGCACGACCTCCTGTGTCCTTTCTGGTTATCCCAGGGCGCACTCCAGAGTCAGGGCTCCGCTCACTGTCTGCAGTGGTGAGGCATTCCCTACCCACTGTGATCAGAGAGATAACCACCCCGCCCACCCCAGTCTCTCCTGCCCCATTACCCTGTTTTCTCAGAGCACTTGCCATCTGACATCTGTTTACATTTGCTGATTGTCTGCTCCATTTTATTTATCGCTCTACTTGTAGCGCCTGGCATCCGGGAGGTGCCCAGGACATATTTATGCAACAAGTAAGGAAAATTGCAAGAAAGATATTTCTAATTAAGACTTTTAATCTTTATTAGTTCTTTTTAAATGCCATCACTTTATGCTTTTCCATAGGGTCAAGATAATTTTTTTTCCTGTTTGAGGCTGAGATTTTATATTTAGTGTAAAACAGAATCTGGATTGAGCTATATATTCTTGCTTTTATTTTTTAAAAGCAACCATCTATTTTTTTTTTAATTTTACATAGGAATGAGGTGCAGTGGGCACAAAGCCAGACAGAAAAGCAGTAAATTGCATAAGTGGTTATTATCTAAAAAACTGAAGTGATAGTTCATAAGTACTAATTCTTGTCCAGCAGAGTATATGATTCGTGGAATAGTGCCACTTGAAAGTCTAGGAATCTAAATAATAATAAAAAAGAGAAACAGTGTAGAATGTTTATGCGAACATGCACTTTGCTTTTTTTCAGTTTCCAGACTATTCAAATGCAACATTACTGCACCCAGTCAGTCTACAGACCACTCCAACCACACCATCAAACCAGAGGCGGCCAGCCTTGCCCGGCAATCATCCAGGTACTCGAGATGCTATCATTTGCATAAGGAAGAATTGTGAGAGTAAATGAGTCTGCCAGAGATTTACTGGCAATTGAAAATAAACATATAGAGGAAAAATTAGAGGAGTTTATTTGCATTTTTCAGTTCCATGAAGTAAACTCAGGAAAAATACCATTATGACTGACATGAGGAAATTGTAAAAAAGGCTTGCATTGTGCTGAAATATTGAAGTTTGAACACCGAGGGAAAATGAACCTTTAGTTGCAGTTTGAAATCATTTTGTTCCATAGGTTTGTTGCACATGAGAGTAGTATTAGAATGCCAGTGTATTTGTTTTGGGTTGTCAGATTTGTCAAGATCTTATGTTTGAAATCTAAGTCATAAAGGAATACTAATTGTGCATATTTCCTCGAAAAGCACGATGTGTATTTACTGCCTTTATTATTATTTTTTGCCTAAAGCGATGACAAAGAATGATCTCCAGCCACCCAATTACTACGAGGTAATGGAGTTTGATCCCTTAGCTCCTGCTGTCACTACAGAGTAAGTCATTTACATAATGATTAATTTATTTTTTGTCTTGCTTCCCTTTGGTAGCAGAGCTAACAGGGCTTGCCTATTACATTTAACTTTGTTTAGATCTTGGCACACATTGATGACCTTATTAAAAATGACTTATGAGGTTTTATGGAAGCTGTTGCTCTTAATGGTCTGACCGTTCTCGGCCTTGTGAGTGAAAAATAAAAATGCTGGGGTTGCACATTAAGAAATAACCGGACCCATCATGTGCATTAATGGACTCCTCGTAGATGCCCAGCTTGAGAAGGGCACTAGTCAGTGACTAATGACATAATAACACCACATGGATGGGCTATTTTAGCTATTCTTTGACTCCTGATCCCCAAAAATCTCACGTAAGAACTTTTTAGTTTTTACTACATATGACTATAACGTGCTTAAAAGAGATTAATAAAGTATTAGTATAAAAATAAGTTGAAATCCTTAAAGCACTGTTATTTTCTGAGTTCCTATTAGTCTAGTATATATACATATTTCTGGGATGGTAGGTTTATTGCTTTAATATACTTTGATTGACTAAAGGTTACCCCCAAAAGTGTTAAAAATGATGAAGCAAGTTTATGGAAATCACTGCTCAGAAACTGGCAGCCTGCAGGCAGTATCTTTGCCAACAGCTGGGTTTTGTTGAACCTGTGCAGAATTTAAAATAATGCATTTTAAAATTAACTGCCAGCAGTTAAGCACTGGGATATTTAAAACAAAACAAAACAAAACTTGGACCTCTGGATTCTTTTAGATGCCAGGCCTGCATTTTTACATGCTAGCTGTAGGCTGGGGCTGGAGTGGCTGCCTCCGTAAGATCAGACAGGCTCTGCAGTCCAACGGGCCCCCCGCCAGACCCCTCCACCCATTCATTCAACCTCCCTGGCACTGTGTAGGCATTTGAGGTTTCAACACCTGGTTTGAACCCCCAGTGTACCGATCCATTTAGGAATAATTAATGGATAAATCTTAATAGGCTTAGGTGCTCATTAAATATTTCTTCCTAACAGGATTTGAAATTTCCCTGGGTCATTTTGCCTGATAAAATATCACTGAATGTATTAGTGTTTAAGAAACTAGAAATTGGTTAAACTAAGTGTGCTGTCCAGAAACTGGTGTTTTTTGGTTTTTTTTTTTTTTTTTTTTTTTACCAGTTTCTGTATCCAAACAGGAACTGGGAATTCTAGTTAATTAGGAGACTATTATATAAGTACATACAGCAGTGCAACAGATATTAAAGGTGAGACACAGTTAAAAGCTGGAGAAGCAAGGCTTAGGAATTCTCTGCCATTGTAGTTCTTCCTTTCTCCAGGGGTTAGGGCATCTCTGTTCCTTTGAAAGTCTCACGAAATCCAAGGAACTTCTCAGGAAAAGCCCACAATCTTGCAGAGAAGTTTTGAGATTTTCACATCACTGGTTGTGCTTAAACCCCAGGTTAAGAATTTCAGAACAATGAATACAGTATTTATGAGGGTATGTACATACATGTACACACGACTCATTCGACCAATGCACTGAACACTGACAATGAAGGCCTAATTTATCACGTTGAACAAAAGAGAAGCTCCCTGTCCTCATGGAGGTTAAATCTAGTGTGGAGGCAGACATAAATCGGCAGGCAAACATGTATTTACAATATGTACTAATGGTATGAAAGAATATAGTGTCTTGATCCCGTGTATAACAGGAGAACTGATTTACATGAGGGTTAGAGAAAGCTTAAGGAAGTGACATTAAAGTTGAGAGCTGTAATTGTTTTCTGAGTCAAGTGACAGGTTTGGGAATTAGTGTTGGAGGCCTAGGGAACAACTGGTACAAGGGCCCTGAGGTTTTGCACATTCAAGGGAATCCAAAAGCCAAAGCCAAGAGCAAGGAGAGCAACGAGGAACCTATTAGCAAATAGGAAATTGCAACTTGGAAACCAAAGAGAAGGGAATGCACAACTGTGATGAACCTCACTGACAGGCCGAGGAAATGAGGATTGAAAGCTAGATGATGGATTACGTAAGGGGAAATCATTCGTGATTTTACTCAAAGCCGCCCTGATAGATGGATGGGGACAAAGGCCAAACCTCAGTGCACTGGTAAGTAAGAGTGGAGCAGCAACAGCAAGTGCAGATGGCACTAGAAACTGCAACATGAAGGGGTACTGGAAAGCAGTCTGGCAGCTAGAGAATTACTGGCAAGGGACGCAGGACGGTACTGTCGATGCTGCAGCATCTGTGAACGCTGAGGGGTAAGAGCCAGGAGACAGGGAGAGGTTCGAGGTTCAGCTAGGGAAGGCGGGTAACTGAAGGAAGTGAAGTGTGTGAGAAGCCAGGGTTTGATAGGATCACGGCAGATGATGATGCAGATGAAAACAAACTTGAAGACTCGGTGATGGGAAGGTGAGGAAGTTTCCATAATCGAGCCATTTGGGTTTCTGACTCACTGAGAGGAGGGATATCAGAGACTTGAAAGTGAAGGAGGTTGAAACAGTTTTGTGGAAAATAAAGACAAAACTTAATGGGAAACTTAACAGTGCTATCTGGACATGCTGGGGCTTCGTGCTGTCGACGAGCGAGCGTCCCAGTGCTGCGATTTTTATGAGACTGCTTCAGCTGTGTATTACTGGACTGTGGTATGACTGTCATGCTTATAGACGTATCTTCCAGCCACAGACATAGACATTATATAAAGAATTGTATGAAAGATGTCATACAAAAATTATTATATAGAAAGTACAAAGAGGACTGAAGCTAAAGGTGGCTCAGGAGTTTGGACTGTAAAACAGGTTAAATAGGCTGTGCTCAGTATATTTTTAAACTGTTTTGAAACTAGGGAAAGGTGAACAATTTTTCCTTTTATTGTTTTTGCAGAGAGGAAAGTTTTTATTCACTTTCCAAGAGTGGAAAGGAGGCTATAGAGAGATATACCAGCCTCCTTTTTTCTTTTTTTAAAGCAGAAGCAAACTGTCCAGATTTTAGCCATATTTTTCATTAAATCACAATTAAAATGAATTGACTATATAATATACATTTTTTTAAGATGCACAGGAATTGCACCATTAGGATCTAAGAAAGCTTTAATGTAAGATTCAGGGCAGAAATTTTTGTTTTTATTCACTTATACAGCCTGAACAGCTAAGGCCACCTGATTTTTACTTAAGGTTAAAAGCCAAAACAGTACTTTGGAACTGATATGTAACCCTTTTGCCATGATGGCTTGTTTGTTTCAGAGCTACGTATGAAGAAATTGATGTTCGTTACCACAAAGGCACTCAAAATCACAGTGACTGTTGAGGTAAAGAATTCCATTTATACAGCCTTCATTCCCCATTCTATGTGATTTCAGTGTAATTATCACTTTCTCTATTTAGTATTTACATTTTGTAAGGGCCACCTGAGTCTCTGACACTTTGATGAATGAAATACTGTTATACAAGTTCCTCCAAATCACTCAGTTGGATGAACTATTTGTTCATTAATGAAATACATTCTCTGTGACCTTGTTAACTAAAAATTGTAAATTTTGGGAATGCAAAAGTTGGTTTATGTGTAGAAATATTAATGCCAACAAAAACAGATGATCAATAAAAACTTTTTAGCACGGGAATCAGACATTTATCTTTTATGTGCAGCTAATGCCTGTAAACTGGGACTGGGAGCAACCAGTCACTGTTATCCCAGAGAGGCCTGGGTTACTCCTGTTTGCTGTACTGGTCATCCCATCTATTTATTAATGAGTGCATGGCCACTGATAACCTATGAACCTTATCTACTCCTCTCACACCAACCTCCACAATGAAAACAGTACATTCCTGTTTTTACTCTATTAATATGTGGATCTCGTTATCAAGGAATGGGGAAAGAAAAGTAAAGTATGGGGATGTTTGACTATGTTCTGTTTATTCCAGGTGAAAATGAATGACCAGCTCACTAACTGCATTCGGAGTAACAATTCTCTAAAAGGTAGACCCTGTCCAGCTTTGAGGCCCAGAAGACAAGACCTACCGACACATCAAAATCATGGTGGAGCATTTCTCCTCTGCAATAGTGAGATTTAAACAGAAGAGTTCAAGCTTTCTCTCAAAACAACTTGGTTTTAACATATATTCACTTAAAACTTCAACAGGAGAAAAGCCCCTTGTACAGAGGCCAACCAGGTTAATTGGAGCGTCTTATGTTTCACACGCTTTCCTACCTTTAGAAATCATCACACGGCTGTGATGGGAGTAGATGGATACTTTTTACTACAGAATAATTCTGAATGGATGTAAGCATGAAATGTGAGAGACTAAATGTACTATTCAAGAAGAATAGTGAGTGCCTTCATTTAACTGAAGTTAAATATAAAAGTCTATTTGCACTTCTTGATAAATAATATTCTTGTTTAGAATTATGAATTGTAAAAAATCCTTAATATTGTAGTTTATATTTCAGGTACCCTGAAGAAGTCACCAAACGCTACATCGAGTTGCCTTTAAATACGATTCTTTATAATACTAAATGTTTTTTTTTGTTTTTTTTTTACTGCAATTCAATATTTCTATCTGGAACAAAGACTAGTGGAAAACATTCAGAATAAATTATGCATTCATTTATGTCATAAATTACAGTGAAAAATTACTATTAAAACAATTTAATACATCTTTTTTACAGAGTTTGTTCACTGCAGAACTTGTGATGTCAGGAATCTTGACATTTCCCACACTTACATTTCAGCATTTGGGGACTTGGAACTATCACAAGAAATATTAGAAGCCTAATAGATACTTTCATTTTCATGATACCAAAATTTCAAATTATTCAGCACTTTGAATGTAAACTGCCCTAGATCTTAAAGGAAAAACAGTTACATTTGAAATCAAAATATAATCTTTGGGCAAACTGTTAGGGCTTAGTGATTCCTCTTCCATTTCGACTTTTTAAAATAGTGACTGTGTACAATGGGGAAAAAATTAGTAACTAACTGTTTTAGAAATACAGTCAGAAGTTCTGATCTATAGCCTCAGACCATACTAGGCCTTAAAAAAAAAAATTACTGCCAACAAGTCTGAAGTTCTAATCATTTGGAAGGGGACAATGAATTAAGCTGAACCATCAAGTCCATGCCTACATATTCATGAAACCAAGCAGTTTCTTTTAATACTGCTTAGCAAAGTATGGTTTTGAACTGTCATACATTCTAACTAGACATGTGGATTCCTTATGATAAAAAGCTGAACCTGTTCTCTATTTTAAGGAGGGCAAATTAGTTGGGGAAATACATCACTACATAATATTTAAAATAGCATCAAATATCATGGAATATATTACCTACTGTAGAATTTTCTCTTCTGAGAAGACAACATACATGATTTTTCAAAAATCACAAATTTGAAGCAGAACTTAGTTGCTGACTTCAATTATAGCCTGGAAGTGGCAATGTGTGACCCTCCTTTGCTTCAAAAAACGTGTAAGAAAGAGTGATGAGATCAACATTCACCATTCTTGGATCTTCAGCAAATTCCGGATCAATGTAGAAAAACACTGGCATATCTACTTCTTCTTGTGGATTAAGCCTTTGTTCTTCAAAACAGAAGCACTAGAAGTTATAGAAAGGTATTTGTTTATTAATATTTCCATTCTATTATAACAGGAACTAATGGTGCACTTCTTGGCTTTATTAAGCATACTGTTAAACATAATCTTTAAGTTCTATGATGGGATAACAGCACGGTATCTTTTCATTTCAGAATGAGTTCTGCTTTAAGCGTTGAGAATCAACAAATTCTAATCTCAAAGCAGATTTCCGTTTGGTTTGGCTCTACACCTCTACATAGCTGTTACAAGCAATGAAAAAACAGTTTGAGGTTTAGAAGAAGTGAGTTTTCAGAAATAAGTACCTACTAAAACACTGCAGTAAATTTAGTACTAAACAGTTTTTTTGTACTTTTATGATATTGTATTGTTTGCATTTATTTATACCTGTATTTTATTGAAATACTGTCCAGCTTCAAATGGTACAACATTGTATGTAGAAATTCCAATTACTGGTTTGTCAGTAGGATTCTTAGCTTTATAAAACGCCAGTGCAGTCTCTCCAGGCACTACCTGTTTTTAAAAATATATATACATTGTCAATACTTAAAATCTCACACAGCTCCTTTCCCTACTAAGTCAGTCATATTATTCTTCCTAACCATCAGACCATAATACCTAATCTAAACTAATGTTAAGAGTCAGCAAAAGTGATTACTATTCATGAACATCTGATTTTTCAAATTTTTCAAACTTGTAGATATCAGTGAGGAACAAATGTTCAATTATGCATACTTAGTTATGCATTATCCTCTTGCATACTGAAGTCTTTAAGCAATAATCTGCAACTTAATTTAAAATGTTTTCAAGAACATCACTACTCAAGCCTAATTTCTTAACACTTATTCCTAAATATCATTATGATTGACTAAAAATTCTTTGCAAAGGGTTACCAACATTAAATTTAGCTTACAGCAAAAATTAAACTCATAACCACAGAAAAACTGACTGAACAGAACTTTTATTTAACCAAAAAGCAATAATTGTTGAGAGAAAAATAGATTAAGATGCAAGGCTTAAAAAAAAAATCTATTTCTGTCACTTGTATCAATTCAGCCACTGCTACCTTGTTTACTACTATATGATTAGAACTAATATTCAAAATCATAACCTAAAAAATCCTCAAGCAATGAAGAGACTCAACCACGTTTACTAACCTGGGAAAGCACTAATAAGGGTTTTCCAGTAAGAGTTACAATTAACCTTTTCTGGCTATTCCTCAAGTCAAGAGAGAATTTCAGTAACCCCTCCCGAATTCCAGCTAGTTTTTAGGAAACCTGTTAGGTATAGTCTTGCTGAAGTAGAACATGACTAATATGGTTACTTCAAAGGTGCTCAAAATTTATGTTTTAAGGAACAGGGAGACTTTTTATGTAAATTAGTAAACCCTTCTTTTTTTTTTTTTTTTTTAAGATTTTTAAAAGATTGTATTTAGTTTTAGACAGAGGGAAAGGGAGGGAGAGAGACATCAACGTGTGGCTGCCTCTCTCACACCCACACTGGGGACCTGGCTCACAACCCAGGCATGTGCCCTGACTGGGAATCGAACTCATGACCCTTTGGCTCACAGGCTGGTGCGCAACCCACTGAGCCACACCAGCCGGGGCTTACTTTTCTAGTATAAGCAATAATTTTTAACATTTTTCCTATCCAATAATTTATACTTGAGGAAAAGTTTAACTATGTAACAGCAACTCCTCTAAAGATTCATACAGACTGGAGAACTTTTCAGTGAGGTCTTAATATGATTCTCAAAAAACACGACATTTTCCACTGTTCCAAAGTGCCTTTTACTGTAGCACCCTGTAACTGAAAAGTTAAAGTATATTCTGTTCATTACCTGTAGGGCACTGTCAAAAAATAACCTGTGGAAATAAAAGAGCTACAGTAATGTAGTTTGTCAGTATTTTGAAATTATAATTTAGATGTTTCCTAACCTGAAACAGTTTAAGTGATGAAAGAAATTTTTACACTGAAAATCTTTTTACAGTGAAAAAAAGTCATCTTTTAATAAGTGCTTTAAACACTTACATATATTTCTGTTTGCTGAGGTCTGAAGTTCCACTGGAGACTTGCATGCACATCTGCATTAAAGGTGACTTTAATGATACGATCCTTAACGGGCACCATGTTTTCAATCTGGTCTGACGCATGACCTGCTGTTACTGATCCTCCAAGTCCAGTTGTCTAGAAAAAGAAAGTATAATATGTTAAATATTATTTTTAAGTGCTGATGATCTATTTATTGGATAAAAAAATTTAAAAAACTATTTAGAAGCTCAGTTTATACATATCACTGACCGTTTCCTATGAACATGGCAATGATTTAACCACTTTGGGATGTCAAGGAGTCTGTATTTGTATTTTTTTCTGTAATCGGTTATGTGATATCAAAAATGAGTCATTTGGAAGAAAGCAGACTGCACTGATAATACAGCTCAGAATATTTAGCTTTTCATTAAACCTACTTTCCTTTACTGCTAGTATTTTATATCAACTAGTATTAATAAAAATAAAATTTACCCACAATACTGTCACTTCAGTAAAGCTATTTAAATAATTCCATTTTTCACATCCCTGTGTGATCCTTAGTGTAGGTTCAGTTCTGTAGTCTGCTTTTATCAAGTAGCATAAGTATTTTCCCATGGTGGTAAATGTCTTTGTAATTTTTTTCTGTATTTTTGGTATAGTACAGCTTTTATAGTCATCCATCGGTTAAGAAATCTTGACCCCTCTGGCTGCTGAACCAACTAATCATGAGGCACCGGAATAATCTGTGTATGACACTTCCCTATCTTCATTGCCATTATTTCCTTTATCATCAGAGGTGCTTAAAACAAATCTGACTTCCAGGGCCATCACTCTTCTGATGCATGAGGCTGCCAGAATTCTGGTCTCCGGATTAACCTGTTACTATACTAGGAAAAAAATACCAAATTTGAGGCTAGGGGAAGACTCACAGCAAAATATAATAATTATTACCATCTTCCGCTTGTTACACAAGTCAGCTAGCTTCACTCGACTGCCATGCAACAGCATCAAATTACACTATAACCCTGAAATAAGCATCAGAGGGCAAGCCTTTATCCTTAACAGAAAGTATAGTCTTCTGCCTAAGAGGGCTATGATGCTTAAGTTTTAAAATATAATTCCTTTTCCTGAGGAATTTGAGTCACTTGAATATAGATCCCTTAATGTATTCTCTCTGACAGGCAGTCTTGAAATATAGATTGTTTAAATTTATAAGTCTAATAATTAGATAAATTAAACAAGAATAGGAAAGGGCACTGAAAAGAAAGTATGTCCTGGTCTCTAGTCTAGTTCTGCTACTAACAAGCTCCAAGAACTAAATACGTCTTACTTTCTTTGTGCTACACTTTTCATATTCGTAAAGTAAGGTTACTGTGTTAAGTGATTTATATAAACCCTTGTTTTTGCCTCTAAAGTTTTGATTCCAGAAGTGAAAGAAATGCTTTTTTGGAAATGTCACTATTTAACATCAAACTGTGATTTAAGTTTAAGATCACATATTACAACTTCTTTCTTTTCTGCCCTGCACTTGCACACACCTGCAAAAAATATTGTCATTTGCTCAGTTTGGGGCGGGATTTCTCAACTTTGGCACTAATGACATTTTGGGTTGGATAATTTTTTTTTTTGAGAGGTGATGTCGTCTGTCCTGTTCAGTGTCAGATATTCAGCAGCATCCCTAGCCTAGTCTCTACCCACCAGATACCAGTAGCACCCTCCCTCCTCACCTTCCAGGTGTGACAATCAAAAAATGTCTGTAGACATTGCTAAACATGTCCTGAGGAATAAAATGGACCTCCCCCCCTCCCCACGAAGTTTGTGGAGATCTAGGAATACACTGTTTTGGATTCAGTTCCACTTATTTCAACAACTGGTAGTTTGGGGATTCGTGTTTGTTTCAGGCTGGCCACTGATGAAAACTAATTCACCTTCTACACTCATCCTCCATATCAAGCATCCAGATATCAAGCAACTGCACTTTTTCCCACATAAATGCTGATATTAGGAGACTGAAAAGTCCTTTTGACTTATTTCAGTCATTATAAAAAATGCACCCTAGCTGGGTGCTAAACTGGCTGCAGCTCAGTCCTGTACGCCAAAAGATTGAAGGTTCCATCCCCAGTCAGTGCACATACGGGAGATAACAGATCAATGTTTCTCTCTCTCTCCAAATCAATAAACATATCCTATAAAGGCAAGTTAATATCCATAAACTCAGGGGACATAAGCCAGGCATTAACAATGGCAGAATCAAAGATTCTGAGGACTCTCTAAAATACTACTAATGCCTGACTCGCACTCCAAAACATTCTGACTGAATTGGACAGGGATGTGATCTGGGTTTCAGGATTTTAAAAAGTTCCCCAGGTGTCTCCCACGTACAACTAAGTTTGGGAACGACTCTCAAATACTTTACTGATGAACCTGGTATGGAGCTCTCTTATAGCATGTTTTTTAAACAGAAATTCCTGGCCCCTACCCAGATCTAATCAGAATCTCTGGGGACAGTAGAGCCCTGGCATTTTAAGAAGCTTCACTGGTGATCCTAATGCCCAGCCAAAGCAGCAAATTACTAGATCATAAATAGGTGGTTTGCCTTTGCCAGTGGTTATCAAGAAATCAGTGTGCATCAAAATAAGCTAGAGGACTTATTAAAATACAAATTGCTGGGCTCTACCCCCCGAGTTCCTGATTCAGTATTTCAGGAGTTGGGCCCAAGATTTTGCACTCAAGTTTCCGGGTGACGTTGCTGGTGCTGGTCCACAGGACCACACTTTGAGATAGATCTAGTTTCTGATCTAAAAGGGAGCCCAGGGTAAGTATATTACAGTTTATATATTAATGAGGATGGGATCCTCAAAGGCCCAATTCATGCCTCTTGGTATGGATAAAAAGCTACCCTCGCCCCAGCTGGTGTAGGTCAGTGGACTGAGTGCGGGTTGCAAACCAACCGGTCGCTGGTTTGATTCCCAGTCAGGGCACATGCCTGGGTTGCAGGCCAGGTCCCCAGTAGGAGGCCCATGAAAGGCAACCACACATTGATGTTTCCCTCCCTCTCTTTCTCCCTCCCTTCCCTTCTGTCTAAAAATAAATAAAATCTTAAAAATAATTAAAAAAAAAAAAAAGCTACTCTCAGGGTAAGCGCAAGTAACACAGTCCCATATCCAGGGTTAACCTTCGCCCGTAAACCATGCGGTTCACAGATTTAACGTATTAATTACACTTTAAAAGTGGGCGCGTGTGTAAGCAGCAGAAGGGTAAGAAAGCTTGCTGGATTTCGGAGTTTAAGGGGCGGACCCTTCTGATGACGTGTAAGTCAGAGATCGAGAGCTTTCCCCTGTACCTAAGTACAATCACTATAGGGGAGCGGGTTCTATTTGCAGCTTTGCCGCTAACTTTTTTGGTGACCTTGGACAAGTCACCTTTGTGAGTCCGTTTCCTCTTTGGGCTATCATTTCGGACGTCCCTTCCAACGTGTCACCGCCAGTGAGCAGCGCCGGCCCCTACCTGGCAATAGAGCCGATACAGGGGTACGGCGGCGTAGGACACCCCCAGCATGCCCACGGCAGTCGCGGCCACGTACGTGAGGACGGTCTTGTTCCGCCGCCGCCATTCCTCCTCCTGCGCGCGCGTGTACGGGTTCGAGCTCTTCGGCCGCCGGGGTGGCTGCACGGCCAAGTCTCGGGCCAGGCTTGGGCGCCTCCATGTTCCGAGCTGCCTCAGACCCCTCTCAGCACCTTCGGCCCCACTCCTCCCTGGCTTGAGACACTGCTCTACCCTCTCCGCAAAGCTGGTCGGAGGCCCAACGGGGCCCCAGCCCCAGCCACAAAAACCAAGGCGCCTCCATTGCGGACGCCAAAGCCCTCCCATAGCACCCGGAAAGAACGCCCGCCTGTCACGCACGAGGTCAGATCTCGCGAGGCCTGCCCTGTCCCGCGATATCTGAGTTGAGCCGCCGCTACCTAGGCTACCAGGCTCTTCGGGAGTCTGTGCCTGTAGCGGAGCTACGGCGGCCGGGTTGCCAGGTTACGGGTAAGTTCGCATTTTGCTTTATGACTGTTGCACCCAGTTTGCTTCCCTCCGGTACCTCACTTACAGGAAAACGCCTTACGTGCCACCGCGTGCATCCGCCCCTCACTCGGGTTTGTGCCCCCGATCTTCCTAACCTCCATCAGCCTTTGTCTCTACCTAGCGGCCCCCAGCGGCCGCTGTCCCGCGGTCCTTTTACCTGGGGTACTCGGGCCCCCTGGACCCGGGCTCAAGGATCACCTGTCCTAGGAAGCCTTCCTGTGATAACTGACCACAGCCCACTGGAACACTCACGTGCATTTTCTCAGACCCCGGGAATCGGCTTCCACTGCTCCGACGCCCCTTAACTGCTTGCCCAGTGAAATTACCTTGGGCGCAGTAATTACGTTGTGGAGCCGGAGAGACGCTGTTCACCTGAAGTTTGTTTAGAGAATGATCAGGCTATGAGGATCATTTAAGGAAGGACGGAAGGAAAAGGGGGTGTTCATCTTGGAAAAGAAACGTGTGGGGGATGTGATAGCCTTCTGTTATCCCACGGGACAAAATAGGATCTGAGGGAGACAGGACATCAAAGCTGATTTTGCTTTCCAGAAAATAGAAAGTAGCGGTTAAGAGCTCAGATTCAGACGTTAGGTCTGGATTTATACCTGGGTGTTTACTGGCCTTGTGTTCTTAGGCCAGTTATTTGACCTAAGATTCGTGACCTTACTTGTAAAATTGGAATTATAACAGTGCGATTATACATGTAAAGGGATCTTCACAGTGCCTGAATCATAGTAAAAAAACTAGTAAATGTTAGGTTTGCTTTCCGATGAGCAGAGCTGCCAGAGAAGTGAAACGACTTTGTCATTCAACAGTTACCGTTTTTTGCCGTGTCTAATGCACACTTTTTTTTTTTTTGGTCCAAATTTTTGAGGGAAAAATAAGAATGAGCATTATACATGGGTATAATGATTATATACTATGGGCATAATAATCCCGTGTATAATATGCGCAGACACTGGGTGCGCATTATACACGGCGAAATTTCACTCTTGCTGTGGGCCAGACCCTGTTCGCTTGCTGGAAGCTACAGCGTAGAAAACGTCCAACAAGATCATTTCTGTAACAGAGACTTCTTTCTTCTGAGGACTCAGGGGATAATCAAGTAACAGGTACACAAATAAGGGAATTTCACATAACAATCTATACAATGAAGACAATGGGATAAGATAATAGTGCGATTTTATTATTTTTCCTTTCAAGGGTAAAAATTTTATTTTGGGGGCACTTCATGCTGCTCATTTTCAAAGAGAGGCACATACGAAAGCAAAAAGGTATCCCCCGTCCTACAAATAAATAAGGAGGGATAAAATTTCTTTTTAAATCACAGCATTTGGAAATTTAACACCAGCATCCAAAATGAACAGAAAGGGGGTAAAAAAAAAAAATCATTACTGTATATTTCAGATTTCTTTGGTTGGGGTTCTCCCCATGTGGTATTACTATTTCTTCTTTCAATTCATATTACCATAACATTAAAAACCGGGGTGGGGGTGGGGGGCCTAGTTAGTGGTTACCGAAACTGGGGAGGTTGCTCTCTTGTCTTCTGTGCAGGCATTCCCGGAAAAATTGCTGGAAAAATCGGCTGACATTTTCATTTTATACTTGCTCTGTAAAGGATAACTGTAAACATTCCAAGGTCTGTATCTTGGTTATTAATCTTGGTTATTGCTTGGATGTCTCTTCGGTGTGGAAAGGTGGTGGCCCGCTCTTTGCTTTATTTTTGAATGGTCAGTAATTCTTTAGGTCACCCGCTGAGGGTGAAGGTGCTTGGGGAGCCCGGTGTCCCTCAGCACCGCTCTGCTGGGTGGCTGGAGCCGGGCTCTCAGACGGCGCTTCGCCTGCCTGGGTCTCGTTGCCATCTTGGGAAGCAGCGTTAGGAGGCCCCGGGCGACGCCAAGAGTTGGACTGGCGCCCCCGTCCGCCGCGATCAGAGGGCTTGTTGGGACCATTGGCCGCTTGTTGATTCTCGGCAGCCTCTCCCACAGCTGGGGCACGTCGTGGGCCAGGAGGCCTCCTGTGGTGCCTCGTAAGAAAAGTTGGA
The DNA here is from genome assembly GCA_004026765.1 of Micronycteris hirsuta. Taxonomy (NCBI): domain Eukaryota; kingdom Metazoa; phylum Chordata; class Mammalia; order Chiroptera; family Phyllostomidae; genus Micronycteris; species Micronycteris hirsuta. Next base: position 16,151 of record PVJI01023027.1, read on the forward strand.
TTTCGATGACCTGGCCCCTGAAGTTGCGCTCCCCGTGGGACTCCATCCTCCTCCTCTCCAGCCTCGCCCGCTTCGCGCGGAGGTCCAAGGCATCTGCCGCAGTAGCCGCGTCTGTAACGGCGCTGATGAGCAGCGTAGCGGCTCCCTTCCACGGGCGCTCCGTCCGGGCCGGTCACGCGGGCTGCCTCAGCACCCCTCTCTCCGTCAGCCGCCTCGAACTGGACTGCTTCTCCCTCTCCCGCCCTGCGCGGGTATTTCCGTGGGTGGTTCTCCTTGATGATGGCAGTCTGATGTACAAATACATCTTCTCTGGTGTCATTGCGACTTATAAATCCATATCCATTTCTGACGTTGAACCATTTGACAGTTCCAAGGACTTTGGTGGCGAGAACTTGTCTCTCGGGGTCTTCACTGACTGCTGGAGCTGAAGAGGCAGGGGCCCCGGGGACACAGGGGTTTCCTGGAACAAGGGCGCGGACTGCTAGGGCCTCGGGCTGGGACCCGCCACCACCCACCGGGCTCTTGGGTGCAGGGTCCTGGGGGACTGCGGGAGCCTGCGGGAAGGTGGCGGTGGCCTTGCCCGCCGCACTCATGCTGCCTTCTTTGCTCTCACTTGGCACCTCGGTGGCTGTTGGTCGGAGGTTAGCGCGGCTGGTGGTCGTGGTAGTGGGGCTCGTTCTCAGCGAGGCTGATGCGATCTCGAGGCGCAGGCGGCAGCGCCCAGGGTGGGGTCTCGCAACAGAGGCAGCTCGAGTTCTCAGTTGCCTCTCTTCAATAGTAGTGTGATTTTAAACGATGAGGAGGAAGAGTAGTAAAGTCAAGTCTCACTGAAGATGGGACATTTGAGCCTAGTCCTGAATGACAAGGAGCTGCCTATACAATGCCAATTCCGAGTCAGGCAAAGTCCCAGAGGCGAGGCAGGAGACGAACAAAGAGGCCAAAGCGTTTGTAGGTAGTGAGCAGGGAGGACAGTGCTTAGGAAATGGGGTCAAAGCGGGTATACAGGGCCAAATAATACAGAGGCTTGTTAGCCATTCCCAAAGGTTTGTATTTTATTCCAAAATTAATAGGAAGGTGTTGGTGAATTTGAAGCATACAGGTGATCCAATCTGATTCACATTTTTATTGTTTATGTTGTAGAAAATGGATTAAAGGGAAGGGAGGGGCACAAATGGAAGCAGGCATTGCGGTAGTCCAGTTGAGTGATGGTGGTCACCTTGAGTGAGTAATTGATTAACTTGTGGTCACAAGGCCAGAAAATTGCAAAGCCAATCAGATCTAGGCATCTTCTGACTCTTTTCTACTCTGACACAAAAATCTCAAATTCTATGATTCTACAAATTTACTTGTACTGTTTTATGTGAATGTTTGAAAATGATTTTTAATCTCTCTCCGTTAGTTCTTATACCAGATTGTCAGTTCTTTCAGGACAAGATCTGTCACATTTTAAATTTCTTACGGCATGGACTCAAATAACCCCACGCAAATGTAAATGTCACCAAAAGCAAGAGTATATTCCCTCCAGCATTGCCCAGGCAACCCTTTCATGCAGCAACAGGTAGCAGTGCATATAAACGTCAGTCGCAGTATCTTTGTCTTGGATTCTATTATTTTATTGTGTTTTGGAATTGCAAATGAAACTATTCCTTTCCAAGGTACAATAAGCTCGATGGCGATAAAGTGGTGTTGGCTGCAGTTCTGTGAGTCTGAGTCTGCTTGTGATGATGCATAAATCATTATGATACCTAGCGCTGAATAATGGAATCTGCCTCGAGTGCAGTGGGAGCACCTCAGGGCGGGGCCAGCACAGCCCTGTTCTGCAGGTAGAGGTGTTGCTTCGGAACTTGAAATGTCAGGGCCCACACTGAGGTTTCAGACTTGGTGCCTTTAATTTGTAATGTCCTTCTTCAGCCATAAATAATGAATCCTAGTTAGCTCTGATCATGTCTAATTTTATATAGTGGGTACAATAGGTTGTTATTTTGTATACAAATCATTTTGGGGTTGGGGAGTGAGAGAAACGGTAAAGGTGGAAAAGAAAGAAAAAATAAATTTTGATAGTCAGATGTTTTCTTATCTGCTTTCAGACTTCTGAAGACTTAAACGATTATCAAGATGTGTTATTTTTAAAATTTGGTTTCTAGGTACTTTTTGGTATATTTAATGGTTAATACAAAGGAAAGAGATTGCAACTTACATCTTAGTATGTTAGTCACTAAACTGTATTTAACTGTCTAATAAAGTTACTGAGTTCATTTAGCAATACCTAGCAATCTAGCAGTACAAACAACTGTTTATTTGGTAGCCATATGTTACAAGATTTTCCTTGTACCTAAAAGTGGAAGAGTAATGCATTTGAATAAATAGTACAAGAACAAATGAATTCTCATTTGCTTGAGACTGGGCTGGATAATTGCTGTTCTCCAATTAGATTAGTTCACACTAATGGCATGCATTGGCCTCAGTAAGTATTGATATCCTATTTGCTTATTCCTGGCATCTTCCTTTAAGTCACCTGGTTCAGAGGCTACTCCATTTTAAAGGTTTTGGATGCGTTTACATTACTGATAGATAAGATGAAATGAAACCAGAAACCATTCATCAGTAGAAGGCATTTATTTTTTTTGAAGTAGTGTTTATTTATCAAGACCAGGGCCAGCTCCGTGGGTGTGCGATCTGTGCGGTTTCACAGGCCCGACTTTTCAAAGGGCCCCCGACTTAGTTGGGCCTTGTACTTTGTTTGATGCTTTGCTGTCACTATCTTAAAATAGTTTTTTTAAACAGGAGCCTTGAATTTTTATTTTGTAGTGGCCCAATATACATATTATATCCCAAACAAACTAACTAACTGACATTCTGGCATAGTGCAGGCTGATGCACAATCAGCCTGTCTGAGGTTAGAGGTTAAAAGGTAAGAGATAAGGCCGAAGGCAAATTCAGGTCTTCTGCGAATGGTTGGATTGTATGAAGTAAGATCAAGCAAAAATCCAAACTCCTTTCCATGACGCTTAGGACCGCACTTAACCTAGACCCTGCTGACTTCTCTAGGGTTACCTCGGGTCTCTCTCTGCATTCACTGTGCTCCAGCCACGCTTCTGGCTTTGCTGCTAAAACCCCAGATTCACTTTGCTGCCTTGAGACCTTGTCTCTGCCGGGAATACTTTATCCCTCAGTTTCCCCCTGGCTGGAACACCACTACTCAGTCTAAATTAAATTAGCCTTCCTCTATCCAATCAAATTTGATCGTATCACGTTTTGGTATCTGAAAGTTAGTTCATTTTGCTGTTTCCTTTTTTATTGTTTTTCTCCCAACACTAGAATGTAAATACTGTAAAAGCAGGGGCCTTGGATTGTTCAGCATAGTAACTCAAGCATTTAGCACAGTGCCTGCACGTGATTGTACTGTCTGGTGGATGAGTGCGTGAATGTGGCAAAGAGAAGGGAGTCAGACAGTCTAAGGAAGCTTCTGAGAACAGTGAGCTGTCGCTCTGATGAAGATCTCATGTTTCAGAAAGTCTAGGACTCCTGTGAAGCTTTCTGATGTTTCCCACAGGACTGGGCTGTGTATTACAGCAGACGCTCTGAGTCCACCCAAGACAAATGAGCTGCATTCCTGACCTGTTTAGATTCCTGAAGGGAAAAAATGCACTAGTGGCTGGAACATTCCCTTTGGGTATAGAATAAAGCAGATAGTAAAAGAGCCCTTTGATCTTTTATAATTTGATTTCTTGAAACTTTAGAGTCATTTTAAAAAAAAGATCAATTAAGTCAAGTCTAGACCAGGGAAGGGAGTTATTTCTGATTTTTGCCAATGCTCTTAAAAACTGTAGAGTTATCTAAATAGCTAATGCTATCTTGAATAATCTCTGATGTGACAGAGTATACAAATTACCAGTTTCTAGACACTGTTATTTTTTGTCTCTTCAAGTATAATTCTGAATCTATAGGTCTAACTTTACACAAGCAATATTTACATTTTTAATATTAGTATCACTTAGTCTATAAATAGTATGCATTTCTAACTTGTAAGTCCCAGGATCCACACAGATTATTTATTGCATAGCAGCACCTCATGCCCTGCTCTTCTCTTGAAATGACTGGAGTGGAAAATTTCACTACACAGGTACTCTTTTCCTCAAATTCCTCCTGAAAGACGCGACTGTCAGCTACCCCATTCCATTCATGGGCCAGGCTAGAGGTTTTAAACAGAAATTCAAAAAGAAAATACTCCCCTTTGGGGGGGGCGGTGAGGGGTGGAGAACAACTGGGGGACTGGTTTAATAAACCTGGAGTAGAGGGATTTTTTAAATTTTGATTTCTCCCTCTTTTTCTTTTATTTAATTCATCGGGATGACACTGGTTAACCAAATTGTATAGGTTTCAGGTGCACTGTTCCACAACCCATCATCTGCACGCTGTGTTGTGATTCCCACCGCCCCAAGTCCAGCCTCCGTCCATCGCCATTTAAATTTTTATTTATCTATGAAAACTTTTTGATTTTTATTTATCAATAAGATTTTTGTTGAGCAGAAAAGAACCTCATTTTATGAATGATCTTGTCATTCTACATATGAAGAAACTGGGCTGCAGAGAAAAAAATGGGCAGCAAAGTCCCAGGGCTACTTGGCAGCAGAAATGGGACTCGAACTCGGGTATCTTAGCGTTGAGACCAGTGCTCTTTCTGATGCAATGTACTGTCTTTTCTTTCTTTCTTTCTCCTTCTTTTTTCCATGAAAGGTAACTGTTTATTACTGAAGAAGACAAAAATGTATACAAGAAAGTCCAGATTCTTTTTCCTCATGCACTACTTTTGTAATAAAGTTCCAAATATCAACTTTGAAGATATTTACAAGGATAAATATTTTTAAACATGTAACCATTTACTGTGTGGTGGCATTTTTTAAAAAACAGAAATCATATACTTAAACTAAATAAATTCTTATAGTTTACAAGAAGCTGAGAACATTGTATTAACAGAAGACAATATATCTCACTGCAAAATATTATAAAAGTGATGCAGTTTTATGGCTCTAAGTGTTTCATTACTTGCTTTGAGCAAATCAGTGTATTAATTGAAAACTCAACAGAAAAATCAAGACAGGCCTGGCTTTAAGTTTTTTTTTTTTTTTTTTTTAAATATCTGATTCATTCTTTCACATCATCTCCAATTAGCTGATGCACATAAGTGACTATTGTAGAAACCTGGATATCCATCCACGCAAGTAAAGGAATGTTTGTTTCCAAGGCATTCTGCTCTCCAGTGGCAGAACTTGGAGAATTTATTTTCATGCTCAAATGCTTCAAATTGGTGTGTATGTTCTGAGACAAGAAGGTCCACATCAAACTGCCACTGCGCCAGGGCTAAGCTGGCCATACCTCCCACGGAATAACTGATGTCCACGGAGCAAAGCAATTCCGAACTGTCTCACAGCCATGACTTCCTGTTCTGGGTCTCTCAGGTTCTCATCGAAGTCCCCTCTCACAATGGGAACCTCACCAGCCAGAGTCCTCAGATGGTCCTAACACTCTTCGGTGCAAAGAGTCCCAGTGCAGGGAACGTACTCATCATTCCAGGTGACAGCAGGGTTTTGGGCTTAGCCGGCAAACAGTTGCCCTGGTGAGTGACGTGCAGGTCCCCTAACACCGATGCCAACATCCTGGCACGGCTCCACACAGTGCGCTTTCAAATACAAAACCAGTGGCAAGGAGAATTCCAAAGTGTTGGGTTTTTTAAACAGAATAATTTCAGGTGAAACTAACATTAAATACTGAAATCAATTCTTCCATTTATTCATTAACACTGTGAGTTTATCCTTTTAAAAAACCCTTTGCTCTCATATTAGTAGGCTCTTTCGAGGATAAGATATAAGCCAAAGTCAAACTCATTTTTAACAGAAAATCAGATTTTTTTTTAAATTTAGTTTTATTAAGGTATAATTGATGTATAACAAGTGACACATATTTAAAGTGAAACAATGTGGTAAGTTTCGACATGTGCATTCATTTGTGAAACCATCACTATATACTCAGGAAGAAACAGGCTCAGAGAAGCTCGCAGGTCCAGGTGGGGCCCAGAGTGTCCGATGTCAAGGCCAGGCTCCAGTTCCGCGGCCTGAATTCGAGCTGGGAAGCAAGCCCTGCGTGGGGAAAGTGCACATCTCTCCAACTCCAGCTGCTGATTTCTTTAGTGAGAGGGTTGTGATGAATCATCCTAAAATCTTTTTTAGCTTTAAGTTTGTATATTGCATTCATATTTCTTATGCAGCGGTGGTGAATATCTGTTCAAATGTTTTTTTTTTTAATGAAATGCAACCACTATTCTCTGTAATTTTCATAGTGGATCTATAAGAGTCATTAAAACAATTTTTTTTATTTTGATAGGAAACTATTGAAGAAGTTTGTGGAGTACTTATGAGTCAGAGTAATCTAGAATCTGCAGGAAGTCCCTCAAAATAGTTGGTGAGACAACAGGAATTTCTATTTTCTCCAACAGTGTATTGTATAATTATTTTGCAGACATTCTGACTATAAACTTCCTAGCCTTGTGCTCACAGGAGACATGTCTCTCAATCTTTTGTTATTATGTGGTTTATAAGCTTATCAAGGTAGAAGCTCTAATAGTTACCTAGAGCTTACCTGTAGTCTTCACTTCTGTCAGAAATATACAGATTTCATGTAGATATAGATGTTGATAATGAGATAGTTATATTTCCGTACTTATATCTATTTATCTACAGAACTATCTTTACATTTCTCAGACAACTATGAGCAACGGCTAAAATGATATAGCCTAACATAATTAAAAATATATCTAACAGCTACACATAAATGTATGTAATGTTTTTATGCAAATTTAAAAGCAAATTTGACTGTTCGAAGACATGATTATTTGTTTTCTGTTTCTCCAACCTTAGGAAAAGGAGAATTTGGACTCTTCATCAAGATTTTCATGTACACGGCCGATAAATGCAAGGCTACTGCAGTGAAACCATGAAGAAGAATGCATTGGCTACAGTGCCGTCCGGTCTCCTCGAAAAGTAATTGTTAAATTAAATTTAGTATGCTTTGAACTGTAGCAGTTTGAAGTACATACACTATTCATGAATATTTGGTGGAAAGTTTTATACAGCTGACATCCTGTGTCTAGGATAGCAGCAATGAGAAGTTTATCAAAAATCACCTCTCAGTGTAAATCAGTGTACAGGGCAAATTCTGCATTCTCTTTTGGAATTATTTTTTGAGATTGCTTTATAAAAAATGATCTGATTTTTGAATATCTAAAATATGTTTATAATTTCAGTATAATATCATATTAATGATGAGCAACAACCACCCCAAGTGCCTTAAAAATGCAAGCTTTTATTCTTTCTTAGGATTTTGTGATTAATTTTTCTGGTCTGCAGTAAATGATGTAGGATGGCCCCATTCACAAAGAGGTAGCATATTATATATACTGTTTTGACCTTGCCTTTTTTAAAACTTAAAATTATATACTGATGATCACTTCATATCAGATTATAAAGATAATCCTTATACCTTGTTATAACTGTGTGGTATTTTATTATGTGGATGTACCATAGTTTATTCAACAGAACTTTATTGATGGACATTTGAATTTATGCTGAAATGAATAACCTGACATCAAGTCATTTTATATTTTTTGCCAGAGCATCTTTGGTATAAATAAGAGGGTAAATTTAGAGATGACAAAATTCCCTTTTTAGGGGTTATGCCATTTTGTATTTCTACCAACAATGTACAAGAGTACCTCTTTCCCACAGCCTTGCCATCAGAGTATGTCGTCGAAGTTTTACCTATGTTAATCCCATAGGTGAATAGCATTAGCTCTGCCTAGTTTTAACTTGTAATTTTTTGTTACAATTAAAGTGGAGAAGCAGAACTATTTTTAATAGCAAAAAAAAAAATAATAATAATATAAATTCTTTACAATAGGGGAATTTAAAAACAGGATCCTCACAGCGCTACTGTGTTGACAATAGATTCTCTGCTAGGATTAGAAAAAGGGGAATCCTTTACTGACACAGTAGTATATGCTGGAGAGAATGTGGGTCCCCATCACAGGAAATTCACATTTAGAGCTTATTGGAGGTGCCTAATGAGA
>PVJI01023028.1:0-24273 GCA_004026765.1 Micronycteris hirsuta
ATGGGAGGTAGACAACAGACAAGGGGAGGTTAGAACAGTATAGGAAGTACAGGAGCAGAAGGACTTATGTGTAGGACCTATGGACAAAACTAAAGGGAGGGGAAAGGGGGGTAAGGGGGAGGGGGGAGTGAAGGGGGAAAATGGGGCAACTGTAACAGCATAATCAATAAAATATAGTTTAAAAAAATAAAATAAAATAGAAGACATTAAAAAAAAAATTTTTATTTAGAATGGAAGGGCAGATAAAGTGCTTCTCAGATAAGGTCAAGTTCAAGGAGTTCATCATCACCAAGCCCTTATTATATGAAATGTTAAAGGGATTTATCTAAGAAAAAGAAAATAAAAAATACGAACAGTAAAATGACAGCAAACTTACAGTTGTTAAAAACCACACATAAAATAAAAGCAAAAGCAAACTAAGCAAACAACTAGAACAGGAACAGAGCCACAGAAATGGAGATCACAGGGAGGGTTATCAACAGGGGAGTGGGAGGGGGAGAGAGGAGAAAAAGGTACAGAGAATAAGTAGCATGAATGGCAGATAGAAAATAGAAGGGGTAGGTTAAGAATAGTATAGGAAGTGTAGAAGTCAAAGAACTTCTATGTATGAACCATGGACATGAACTAAAGGTGGGGGATGTGAGTGTGGGGGTGTGCGGGGCAGAGGGGAATAAAGGGGGAGAAATGGGACAACTGTAATAGCATAGTCAATAAAATATATTTAAAAAAACATGTATACATGCAAAACACTATGTGGCATATTTTATTTTGAATCTTGATTCAAGTATTGAAGTTCCAAATCCCATATTCTTTCTGTTAATGTCTGTGTCTGATGATGTCTACCCCCCTTCCAGGGAGACATAATCAGAAATTTCTGTTTTCAATATTCTCAAAGTCCAAGAAGATCTGAACGCTGTATAAAATCTTTCTTCCCAGAGGAGATTTTGAATTTAAGGCGGAGTTCAAAGTGTGAACTCTGCTATAAAGTAGACGCTAAGGAAGTGGTTTGTGCTATAAGCAAGTAGTGTCTCTAATGCGGACTCCAGGGTTAGACAATCACATACTAGTGACAGGTCACGTTAGGCTAAGACAGTTCCTTGTTGAAACTCAGGGCACTGACAGCCAAAAAGAACATGTCCCGTCTGAAAGCAGTCCACTTACAAGTGGAAGAAAGAAAAGGGAGGCTGCTTATATCCAGTTATTCTTTCCAAACTGAGCTGATAGGTCACTCGGATTCCTCTTCATGGGAGTTAGCCCCAATCTTTCTCAAACACTTCCAAAAAACAGAAGAAAAGTATATTCCATGAGACCAAAGACATCACACACAAAAATGAGAGACCAGTATCCCTTATAACTATAGATACAAAAATCCTCAACAAAATACTGGAAACCAAATTCAGCAGTGCATAAAAAGGTTTACACACTACAGTTAAACCATGTGGGATTAATCCCAACAATGTAAGGTTGGTTCCACGTAAATTGAAAACCAATCAACTTAATGCAGAAATTACTAGAATAAAGGAAAAAAATCACATGATCGTCTCACCAGATGCAGGAAAGAGGTGTTTAATAAAATTTAACACCCCCTTCGTGATAACAACACTCAACAAACTAGGGGAGAAAGGTCATGTGCAAGATGCAAATTTAGCTTATTTGACAGGGAAAGAAACAACAGAAATGGGGAAGAAGTGTCCTCTCTTTTTAAAAAAAGTGTGAATTTTGTCAATCAGCTTACTTCTTTGACATCTGCTTGAAAAGGGCCACTGGGACATAGAAGTTGTTATGGTGGAAAAAATAGAGGGATCGTTTTTGAAGCAGGCTGGTTATGTTACAGAACAGAAGGGGGAGCTGAAAGATATGAAAGACCCCCCTGTTTTTCTACCGGGGTTCCTCCCCTGTATGAGGTTTGCTTTGCCTGCCGCCAGAGGAAAGACGTAAAAGGAAAGGAATTATTATTTATTTAGAAGTTGTAAGGCTGAAGTTCTTTAGAATATGCATAAACGCACATAGTCCTTCCCTCTCCCTCTGCCCCATCTGGGGTACCCTATCTCAGGCAGGCTCCCGGCACCACCCACGTGGCAAAAAGGGAGCACTTCCAAAGCCACATGGTCCCCACTTCGCTGAAACTTCGTGGTCCCAACAAAACACCCAAGCCGCGTGGTCCCAAAAAGAGACACCAAAGGGCTGCCCTGCCTGGGTTTAAATCCCAGCGCCAATCTTTCTGTGCAGCCTCATTTCCGGCTCCTCCCACAATTGGCCACAGCTGCCAGCATTCAGGGCCGGTGTGGCCCTGTGGTGTGGAGCCAGTTATCTCCAAGCTCTTCTGGACCCCATTACAAATCCCTCTTTGGGGCCCCCCTCTTGGCTGCACCCTGTTACTGTTAGACTATTTGGCATAACGCAATTAGACATGTTTTGTGTTTGCACTTTTAATTAGCTGTATGATCTTCAGGCGTCTTAAGCTTCGTGAGACTCAGGTTTCTCATCTCAGTTGTAGAATAATAATAGTAATTTTTATTTTCCAAGATTGTTACAGTCTCAGGGTTAATACATGTGAAGAGTCTATCATGGTGTCAAGTTCAGATGAGCTTCTCCATGATAGTGTTACTATCATTCATAGTTGTGGAAATCAGGTTGTCTCAGGAGACATGCACGTAAGAAGAATTGGATCTGTGAATAAACCCTAAGAAAATGAATCATGAGGTAGTGATATATGTGTGTGCATGCACAAGAGGTCTGCCCAGAAAGTATCCATCCATGTAATATGAAAAATAGAGACATTTATTGCAGAAGATAAAAGATATAAGAAACACTGTACATAGGACAATGGTACCTCAGTCCCCTTCAAAGCAGGCACCTTGGGACCTCACGCAGTTCTCCCAATTGCCATCAGCTGCCCCACTATATTTTTCTAAATCTCATTCATGGTCTGAAATCTCTTCCCTTTCAAAGGTGATTTTATTTTGGGGAAAACCCAGAAGTCGCAGGGCACAAAATGTGGACTGTAAGGGGGACTGGGTCACCTGATATGATGTTTCACCGAAAACTCTGCATAAGACGTGATGCGTGAGCAGGCGTGTTGTCGTGATGAAGCTGCCAATCACCAGTTGCCCATAGCTGCAGCTTTCTGAATCATCCAAATAGTTCCTGTGGAGGAATGCTCAAACATAATGCAAAATTTGATGCAGATCTGATGTTCTACTCGCTCAGTCATTTTGAATGCAATGGCTGTACAATACACATGTTCACTCAATGTTGTCTACCGCCCCCGCTGACTGGTACAGTGAAGTCGTCATTGTTCATGAATGGGCATTCCAGTCCACTCTCCTTGGCTGCCAAGTTGCATCAATGTCTTGGAAATCATTCTTGTTATTATTAACAATGGCTAGACTATTTCCAAAAGACCTGAGAGAGAGAGAGAGAGAGAGAGATACATACACATACATACATAATAGAATATTATTTAGCCATGAAAAAGAAATTCTGCCATTTGCAACAACATGAATAGACTTTGAGGGCATTTATGCTAAATGAAATATGTCAGAGAGAAAGACAAATGCTCTATGATTTCACTTATTTGTGGAATCTAAAAAAGCCAAACTCATAGAAACCAAGAAGACTGATGGCTGCCAGGGGTTGGAGGGTAGGGAAAATGAGGAGATGTTGGTCAAAGAATACAAACCTTTAAATGATTAAATGAATAAGTTCTGGGGATTTAATGTACAGCATGGTGACTATAGTTAATAATACTGTATTGTGTACTTGAAAGTTGCTAAGACAGTAGATCTTAAATGTTCTTACAACCACCATAACAAAAATAAAAAAAAAAGTGGTAATTATGTGAGTTAAAGTATACATGAACTAATCTTATGGTGGTAATCATTCTACAATATATATGAGCATGTGTATTAAATCATAATGTTGTATACCTCACACTCACACAATGTTATGTAAATTATACTCAATAAATCTCGGAAAAAGAATAAGTAGAGTGGGACAGCACTCAAAAGAGAAAAAAGAAGTAGAAATTTTCTCCAGTTCATTCTGTGATAGCTTGGGTAATCCCAGGTAAGTCACGAATCTGATTCTGGCTTTCACTTCCCTCATCTGTAGAATGAAACAGGTGAGTTATGTGATCTTTGTAATCTCTTCAAACTCTAAAAATTCAGTGACTCTTGAAATTGGGAGATGGCAGTGAAGAGAGGTGGGTGGGACAATGCCAAGTGCAACCTTTTGAGTATAATTTTAGACCTCGTTTGAATACAAGCCACAAAAGCCTTCCACCAAAGGTAACGAGAAAAGAACATCAACATGACGACACACTCCTTCTTGGCTCTCACAGGCTTCCAGATTGCATCTAATTTTAAACCACTTTCTGGAGGCCAACGAGGTGCCTATGGACAGCTTGACGATAAATCTTTCAGCACACATAACTCTTCTCCTTGTCATCTTGGTGTGAGGAACGTGAGCACTTCAAGCTTCCTCCTCCAGAGTCGTCAATCTGGCTCCCGTCACCAGCATCTGATTCATTATAAAAACATTTAATTATTCCAAGACGAACTGGCAGAATGTCCAAAGAGAGGGAATAAATGGCACAGGGGAGGTGGAAAAGGCTGTTTGCAGGGAGGCCTTCTGCTTGGCTTAGAAGCCAATAAACATTTTTAGAGGAAAACCAAATTTGGTGGTTTCCTTTATCATCCATATGACTATCATCATTTTGGTAAAATTCAGCAGTAAAGTGAATAACCTATTGATCTAGCCTCACAGCTCTCTAAGATGATCTCTGGTAGGGAGCGTTACAAATTTACAGTAGCCGCACACAATCAAAGCCACAATTGAGGAACTGGTCATCTTGTAGAATCGTTCCCCGACCAAGATGTCCAACGCCAGATGCCTTTTTTCTAATTGCAACCTTTAAAGAAGTTTCCTAGCTTCCTACATACATAGGATAATGTTCAAAGCTCTTACTATCAAAGATCAGTTGTCATTTGCCTTCAACCTATTTTCCCTGGATGAATATATTTTCATCACTCTGGAATAATCACGATCCCTGGCTTTATGTTCATGTTGTTCTGTAATGTCTCTATTTCAGAAATTCTCAACCCCATGACTGATGGCTTTGGAGCCAGATAATTCTTTGTTGTGAGAGCCGTTGGTGCATTTCAGGATGTTTTGCAGCATCCCTGCCACACCCCCAGATGTGACAAAGAGATATGTCTGGGAGAATGCCATTTATTGAGCGCCGTTGCTCTCCTTGAAAACTTCTAATCAACCTTCAATATCCAGTTCAAATGTCATCCCTTTCGTAGTGCCTTTTCTAACTTCTCTAGGGAAACCAATTCATTTGGTCTCATAACTTCATTAGGACTCCAGTCAGGCAGGCTACGCTGCAGTTATTTCTGTGGACGCCGGTCTGCTCGACCTGTCTGCTCTTCTAGGGTAGGAACTTTGTCTTATTCACCACTGTATGCTCATCTCCTAGCATGGCACCTCTAACTGAAACTAAGGTTAGTGATCAAAATCTATTAATTTAGCTGCTATTTATATCACACCTATGGGATAGAATGAGCAAATATTATTTTTTAATTCGGCAGAAAATTTTTTCATTGGGCAGCAATGGCAAGCGACAAGACTCAGATCAGTCTGGAAAAAACAAGACATATCATGGCTCATGTGTTTAGAAGTAAAAAACCCAGATCTGGATATCAGGCAGGGTTGAATTCAAGTGACTAGGTCCTGGGCGGGAAAATCGGACATGGTTACAACAGATTAGGTGTACAGAAACTTGAGCACAGGAGGTAAATATGTTTCAGTGAACTAGCCCAAACTCAGGCAGGGACTGAGGATGGAAGAAAAATGACGATGTGAATTTCCTTCAAGTGTGCTTTAGCTTCAGTTCTCCGAAGGCCCCTGGAAATAGAGAAATTGATGTATTTGAGATAAAGACACAGGTAACTTTTATCTCTGTTACATGTCACAGAAATGTGCTCAGGGTTCACCGACTTCCACATCCTGGGTCAAGTTCGATGTTTTCCAGGTCAAAGGAATCTCGAACTGTGTGATTTTATAGACCAAGCTGTATCAATTCCCAAGAATAACTTAATTTAGACAATAATTTTGCTATTCATCGATCCATGTCACCCAGACTTAGTGTCTGAGTCCTGGGCCTTAACTGCTTGCTGCACCGGCAATGAGTCATTCTCTTCTCTTTCACTGAAAGGTAGACCTAGAAATTTCTAACTTATGTCCTCTTAGGGATTTTCTTGAGGGAAAGTCTAGCCATAGACCACATAGCAGAATAATAGCTGGAACTTAAAGTCAGATTCTTGACATGTGAAAAATGAGTTTTCTGTATCAGTATAGTATAAATTAAAGGTCTAGTTAGAGAACAAGTATAAATGACCCATGGACATGGACACAGGGTAGGGATTGACTGTGGGTGGGAGCTGGGAGTGGGTACACTGGGGGAAAGCAACGGGGGAAAATTGGGACCACTGTAATAGAAAAACAATAAAAAATAAGCAACTGTAAATTAAAACTAGATAAATTTCACAGCAAGAGAAACCGATGATGGGGCAAGTAGGTGAATCCCCTGGGACATAAATGAATTGAGGGTTTTCCAGGAATCTAGAAAAGGTTGCACTTTGGAGATAGTATGCAAAAAAAAAAAAAAAGCCATAAGGTACAAATCTCTGAGCTGATAGAACCATATGAAGTAGAAATACCCAGACTGGCGGTGTGACAATGTAGACTTTTTCTACCATGGTGGGACATTAGTCAAGCATCACAGAATAGAACTAAAGAGATTTCAACCATAAGTTGCAAGCCTCTTATTTGTAATAGTGTAGATATTGGTCTAGGGAGGCACAGTGTCCGGGTCCAACTGCAGTGTGGCAGAGTTGGAATGAGAGCCAAGGCACATTAACCTTGCACTTGCATACCAGTATTTCCCTTGATGCACATCATATTCCTGCTCTGAAGGTGGTATTATCATTTTCTTCATTTAAAAGCAATACCATTCATAGCCAAAGTGATGTAACTATCCTTATTCAGTTAACATCAGGGTTGAAATTATAATATTGGAATTTGTCTCCTTGCAACAAGCTCGGATTTTCTTCAGGTCTACGAAAGAAGACCTGAAGACGGAGGGGTCTTCCTGTTCTAGGACTGGTAACAGCTGCCTCTGCCCAATGAGCCCTTCCTCAGAAACCATCCCATGTGTCAGAGTGGGCTTCCCTGCACGCGGTCTGCTGGGAGGGCCAAGCAAATACACTCTGAAAAAGGAGCCTTGGGGGAAAGCAAGGAACAATCCAATAATAAGGGTGCACTGTGAATCCAAATGTGGTGCGCCTTTTAGTCGTATCATCACGTTTAATTATCATAATCATCCTCTGATTAGATTTTGTCTGGCTTTGCAAATGAAGAAACTGAGGCTCCGAGAGATGATAAAATCAGTTCAAGTTCACTGTGTTATTAAGTAGAAATTCAAATCTATATCCATGTGGCACCAAGTCTGCCTTCTCCCTATGCTACCACTAAGCTATTATTCCATCGGGAATAGCAGAGTAGGAACAAAGGTAACCTGATTTATTTCCCTCCTAAAATTAGGATTAAATCCTACAGTTCTCTAGCCACCTGTTCACCTCTCATGTGCCTATGGCCTCAGTGTCCTGAGTTTTTCACAGGAAGCTGAAATCAAGCTGAAGCCCCATTCAGAGCACGAAACTCATTTTTCTTCTCTGGACTCTAGATGGTTTCTGCCAAATGGAATGGAAGAGACTCCTTATCTCTACCCCAGCCTCGGGATAAGGGCTGGCCCTCTCTCATTTTCCAGAAGTTGCAAACCTTCTGATGGCTCCTTGACTTTTTAAAGTTACGTATTTCAGAGGAGTTTTAGGGAAGGTGTCAGGAATATGTTTTTAATATAAAAATAAGAGTTTCATGGTAGCCAAATTGAAGTGACTTATAGTGTGTTGGAAAACAGAAATCATCTATAAATGAACTATATATTCAAATACTCTGAGATTCTCTTTATTTCCTCACTTAAAAAAGAGGACAATAGAAGTAATTCTACCTTTGACGTAATAATAATAGTAATAATAATAATTATTATAAATATACACCTTACAATATATTTTTCTTAAAGATTAAAAGATATAAAATAGATGCATACTCAGTACTGACCCATAATATAACACAATATTATATATTATATATCACTATATATGTATACATATTACATAACATAATATTATGTATACAAGGTCTGTCTGGACAAAGTCCAACCATTGTTAATAAAATGAGAATGAATTGCAGGATATGGATGTAACTTGGCAGCCAAGGAGAGTGGACTGGAATGTACATGCGTGAATAATGATGAGTTCACTGTACCAGTGATGCCGCCCGGTAGATGCCACTGAGTGAGCATGTGCATTGTGTGGCTGTCGCATTAAACATGACCAAGCAAGTAGAACAACAAATCTGCATCAAATTTTGCATCATGTTTGAACATTCCTCGGTGGGAACTATTCAGATGATTCAGAAGGTCACAACAATTGGCAACTGGTGATTGGCAGCTTCATCATGACAATGCATCTGCTCACGCATCATGTCTCGTGCAGAGTTTTTTGGCGAAACATCAAATCATCCAGGTGTCTCAGCCCCCTACAGCCCAGTTTAGCTCCTTGTGACCTCCAGCTTTTCCCAAAACTAAAATCACCCTTGAAAGGGAAGAGCTTTCAGACCATCAACGAGATTCAGGAAAAAACGACAGGGCAAGTGATGGCATTTGGGGGACTGTGTGACAACCCAAGGTGCCTACTTTGAAGGAGACTGAGGTGTCATTGTCTTACGTACAATGTTTCTTGTATCTTGTATTTTCTTCAATAAATGTATCTGTTTTTTATATTACATGGCTGGATACCTTCTGGAAAGACTGTATATCTCACTACTAGGTGAGGAGGTTTATCATTTCACATTCAATTATAAGCATCTGCAAAATAAGGGTAATATTCTCTTGTAGGACTGCAGAGATGATCAAATGAGATATATAAGAAAGCACCTAGTATACTGCTAATGGGTATTTACTGTGTATAAATTACAAATGTTAAGAAAAAGACACACAATTAAATTTATACATTTGTGTTTTATGTGCCTTCTTTTTCCTAACTTGTAGCCTGTATCCAGTCCCTGAATGGCCACATTGTCAGAATTGCCTGCAGCTGAGAAGCACTGTGGCTGGGTCCCCAGGCAGAGGAAACTCAGCCGCAGAGCTGGGGAGGGGAGTTGAAATGCTCCAGTTCTCTACGGAAATAACCAGCGATGTGCATTTGCCTGATCATCATAGAGTTTTTCAGTATTAAAATGTCATTAAAACCCACAATCTACCAGCAGAGAACTGTAAATTAAATTGTGAAATATCTACATAATTAAATCTTATACAGCCAATAAAAAGCATTTCACGTCGGATGTTTGACAAACTTGTCTGATCATAGGAGTCTCTGGGGTAATTTATAAATGCATAGGCCCCACCCTAGACTTAATGAATCAAAATTTCCAGGAAAGCAGACTGGAAAGATGTATTTTTATTGGGTGCCCAGGGTGATTTTTATAATCAGACAAATTTATGAAATTCTGTTATAGAAAATGTATTTTTAATGTGAAAAGAAAAATATTATCAAATGATATGTACCACTCTTTTACATTTTTATAAAAAAAATTAAAGAGAAATAAAAGCTCTTTCTTGGTGTTGAGATTACTTCCACAGCGTTTTAATGTCAGAAGTCCAGGTCCAACTCTCAAGACTGCTGTGGACTAGCTATATATTGCTAGGCAAGTCCTGAAACCCACTGTGCCTCAGTGTCCTCATCTTCAATACGGGGGACCCCTCCAGTCTGCACTTGGTGTCCTTCTCCACCTTCATGTTTCACTACCGCACTGTGGGAAAGGCAGTGACAAGTTTTAAGGAATGGTGCCGGCACCCGAGAGAACCTGAAACGTGGCTACCTCCCTGGGGGAAGTCAGGAGCAGTGATAGGGAGAGTCTAGGAGGAACAGTGTGAGGATGGAAGGACCTTCGGGAAGAGGTCAGAGGCAGCAACGTGAGAAGGCACTGACCAGAGAGAATGCATGGCGGAACGTGCGGAGAGGTGCTATTGAAGCCACACCCCAAGGAGAGTGGATCAGGGTATGTCCGCCGTGGACAAGGAAGGTGGGCACTTTGGGGAGTGTGTGTGTGTGCAGAGGGTGCTGAAGGTTCTATGGATTTATTGATAAAGCACATGTCATTTCTTCAGCATCCCAAACCTTCAGCCTGGTTGAAGCCCATCTCCACATTCTGCAGAGAGCTTCTGTGGACTTTGGGATATTGACCCCCTAGCTCCAAGCCTACATTATCCTTACGGCTTGAAATCCCGGGCAAAGAAAACATCTCTGTAGGTAATTCTGAAAAAGTCCCAGGGAATGCTCTCATTAGCTGGGCTCGAGTCATGTGCTTATCTTTAAACCAATCACAGTGGTCAGGAAGAGAAGACCTAGGGTGTCTCTGATTGGCCTGGCCTGGACCATGGCACCCTCCCCTAGGCTTAGGGTGTCTCTGATTGGCCTGGCCTGGACCATGGCACCCTCCCCTAGGCTTTGATATGGGAAGATGTTCAGTCCCCATGTTCAAGTTACATGCCCAACACTACCCAACAGGCCCTGTTTGCAGTCATTGCACCATTCTTTTGTATGCATCCAGGTTCACAAAGGTCCATGAGAGAATTTAGAACTTTAAAATTAAGTCTGAAAGAGCCTTTGGCAGCTCTGAGAAAGACCCAGGTAAATGTAAACCAATAACTAACAAACGCATCCACTCTCTGTGCCATCTCACACACTAATAAACTGTCTCTTTTGGTCTGTCCATCCCCTCAGGGTCTGAGGGGCTTTGATTTGTATTGACTTTGTTTCTTTCCCCCATAATTCTCCTCTCATTCAGAGCCAGGAATATTACAGGCAGGTAGCCAAGTGCCAGAACAGCCTTTGGAGACCCGCTGATTGAAGGGACCTTCTCAGGTCTCACAGCTGGACATGGAGTGTTGGGTGGCCTTGGGCCAGTCACTTAATCTCTCTGGGTTACTTGATCTCTGCTTTTGAAGAAAAATGAATCCATTTTTTCCCCTTCTGCCCGCATGTAGAGTCCAGAATAGAGAAATCTTCGGTGGCAGGGAGTCTGACTGTACGCCAGATGGGCGATTTGCACACTCTTCAGTGACTGTGTTTTACACCTACACTTACCTAATGCCCTGATTCTCCCTTCCTTCTCCTGTCCTTGGGTAAGGAGCTGCTGGTTTTGGCTCATGAACTATTTAGTGAAATAAATTCTTTCTGGGCTCATATGTGGGTGGGGGTAGATGGGTGGGAGAAAATTCGTGAACACTGAATAAAAAATGGAAATGCAGTAAAGTCTTTGAAAAATGTTAAAGCTTCATTTTGGACAGCAGGTTTAACCCCAGCACCAACAAGAGAGTTTGTTTATGTCCAGGACTGCTAAGAACATCTTACTGTGATTGGATTGAGCTATCTGCTCTGTCATTCTCTGCTTAAAGAGACAAATTAACAGAGATAAGGCTCATATGAGAAAGAGCCAGGAGTCTTTCTGGATGTTCTACAACCTGAATAATTTATCCCAAGGTTATTGAAAACAATTTTGATTTAAAATTTAAAAAGTCATTGGCTGCCTCCTAAAAAGTGTTATTAACTAATTCATTCACTGAGCATTTCCTGAGCAACCAGATGAAGTCGTTTACTCATTGAACAAATGTGTCCGTATTGAGTGCCTTGTATGAACACACTTCTAGCCCCTGGGAACATGGGGGTGAACCAAATGAAGACGTGTCAGCCTCAAGGTGCTTGATTTCTAGTGGAAGTAGGTCAGTATAAGCAATGAACAGATAAATGAAAGGGTACTTTCAGACAGTGGTAAGTGACCTGCAGAAAATAAAACAGGTGACAAGTGCCTGGAGCCGGAGCTGGTGTAGACATGGTGGTCATCTGATGCCTTGTCAAAGAGACGGCTTTGAAATGAGAGTTGAAAACCAAGGCACATTGAGTTCAGAGAAAGAGCTGGGCAAGTGGAATGAAAAACTAATAAGTCATCTCTGTGTCTAGTCTATCTCTGTCATTAAAATAATATTCTCTCCTGGCCTGTCTGTCTCTTCAGAGCCTGGGTGAATTTGATTTTTATTAACTTTTTTCTTTCATATCTAACCTCTCAGTGAGAGCTAGATCAATATCTATCTGCTCGGTTTTGTGGAAATTTGGGGCACAGCTTTCCAATCGGGGTGAGCATCAAAACAACAAGTGCGAAGACCTGTGACGGAAAGAAGTCTACCTTCAGGAACAAAAGGAAGCTCAGCGTGTGAGGGCAAGGGTGGGGAGGGATGAGACTGGGGACCTAAGAAGGGCCAGACTGTGCAGGACCTGATGCCTGACGCTGTGGCAGGGAATTAGGGTCTTATTGCAAGTTTGGGATGTTTTGCCTAAGAGAGCAGAATAATCTGATTCAGAAGCAGAGTAGGCTGCTGTGTGGGTACTGATTGCAAGGCGGGAAGGAAAGGGGTCTTGCACTTTAGAAAGCTCATTTTCTCATCGGGGAGATCAACATTCGAACAGATGATCGTGCCGCAGTGGGATCATTCAAAATACGCTAAATGAATTTTCCAGAATACAAAGAGGGGTGCACAGTCTGATCCAATCTGTTTCCTGATAACTGGACTCTGTAAGGAGTCAACACTTGAGTGGGACACCTGGGTAGAGCATGTACAAAGTCATGGGAGTAGCACAGAGGTAGGAGTGACAAGTTCTGCCTAGGGGAATGAACAATGGAACCCTAATAGGCATGACATTCCTACTTTATCCTAAATAATAAATGGGATTTTGCCAATTAGAGAGGAAAGGATGGGCATATCAGTCAGAGAAGGCAATGCTAACAAAGACCCAGAGCCGTGAAATATTAGAACATCACAAAAGGTGATGAGAAGGCTCTTTCTACAAAACTTAAGGAATACAGAATGGCTGGAAGGGAGTCTAGGAGACGAACAGAGGTCGCTGTGTAGCAGACTTCTCTGCCAGATCCTGGGCCTTATTTCAAGGCACCAGAGAACAACTGAAGATTTTTGAACTGAGGAGTAACAGGGTGCTGTATTGTATTTTTGAAGGATCATTCTGATAGTTCTGTGAAGGCTATATTCAGTGGGATTACCGTAGAAAAGGGAAACCTAGTTCAAAATAGCTCAAAATAGAGGTAAGGAAACCATGAACTAGGAACCTCCCCCCCACCCCCCCCGCCATGGAAACTAGAGGAAGAGAGAGAATGCAGAAAATGTCATCTGGTACAAGAGCCATCGGTTAATAACCAGTGAGACATAAGTATTTTCCAGTGAGTAAGACCAGCAACAAGACAATTGTTTTCTGGACTGAATGGTCTTTGCTCCTGACAAGAATCCAGGTTAATGGGTATGTGATGGCCAAATGTGAATAGTTCTCATATGAGAGATCAATCTCAGACCAGAAGCATGCTTGAATATCTAAGCGCCCTGCCAGCTTTGGCTAATAGCACATATTTGGGATTGGAGTCTCTGTTTCCCCTTACTGAATGATCGCTGAGGTCAGTGTTCTATGGGAACATCACACATTTATACATTATTTTATGGTTTGTTAGATACTTTCATGGCCGTGTTCTCAACCATCACAAGAATCTGGCACGGTAAGAAGAGACAGAACTGCCACTCATCTCATAAACAATGAAACTAAACCTGCAAGAGAGTGAGAGATTTGAATAAACATATACAACTGTGTTGTGGTGGAGTATCCCAAGTTAGCATTCTAGTCCAAATCCCAGAGCACCCACTCTGTTACGTGGACTTTCACTTGCAGGGAGTGGACTTGATCCCTGATGGCCTTGGAGGCATACATTTTGTACTTCCTCCTTCTCAGTCCTGGCAGACTTCACAAACCCAATGCAATACTCTTTCCTACTGAACTGGAACCTTACCTGAGTCGTATAAAAGATATTGCTCCAGGCAGCCGCTAGCAATTAATTAGGATTAGTTTTAAACTTATTCCCCCTCCTGGATCACATGATCTCTAAGGTACATTCTAGCTTTCAGTTCTGTGATTGTACATTTACTGGTGATGCTTTTAGGAGCTCTATTTAATCCAACTAAAATTCAAGGGAAGCTTATATCATGCTAGGCACCCTCTGGTTGTTGTACAAATAAAATATATTCTAGAGTTTTGTACTCATAGTCTGGTGGAAGTGACAGGCAAATATACAAGTAACTTAAGTGAAGTCTAGTTCCGCTGCATAACAAAATATTACGTAAGAACAAAGGAGGCAGAAGTTAATGTTCTCCAGGGATAACGGTGGTGCTATAGAAAGACAAGCCTGGAGTCCCTAGAGGTAGTGTGGTGCCTGAGCAGAGCTTCAGGTAGGAGTGAAGGAGACGTTTTTGGCACTGACCACCACTTGAGAAATGGCAGTGAGGCCTAGAGAGTTGAATGTGGCAGACTGGCAACTTCCTGAAGGCAGAGTGTAGAAATCTGCGCTAGACCCCATTGTGGGTGGTCAGATGCTAAATAGAAATGTGATCCTTGTATGGATTGAATCTTTTTAAATCTCATGTTAAAAAAAGGAAATGATGCTCCTCCCCAGGAAGCTTGCAATGGAAAGAGGAAGGGAAGAAATATTTTAGATATGAGAAAATCTGAGTCTAGTTCCGATCCTAACTGCAACCAAGATCTCAGGTTCAAAAGTTAAAAATAGGTTGTATTTTCCTGAGACATAAAGGAAAGAATAAACAAATGGGACCTCATCAAATTAAAAAGCTTCTGCATAGCTAAAGAAAACAGCATTAAAATGAAAAGAGAATCAACTATATGGGAAAACATATTTGCCAATGATACCTCAGACAGGGGTTTGATCTCCAAAATATAAAAAGAACTCATATGACTCCACTCCAGGAAGACAAAAAACCCATTTAAAAAATGGGCAGAAAACTTGAAACAGACACTTCTCCAAGGAAGACATACAGAGGGCCCAGAGACATATGAAAAGATGCTCAGCATCACTAGCCATCAGAGAGATGCAAATTAAAACCACAATGAGATATCACCTCACACCGTTGAGAATGGCCATCATCAACAAAGCAACAGACAAGTGCTGGAGAGGATGCAGAGAAAAGGGAACCCTACTGCACTGTTAGTGAGAATGCAGACTGGTACAGCCACTTTGGAAACAGTATGGAATTTCCTCAGAAAACTAAAAATGGAACTGCCTTTTGATGCAGCAATACCACTGCTGGGATTATACCCTAAGAGCCCTGAAACACCAATCCAAAAGAACCTATGCACCCCAATGTTCACAGTAGCACAATTTACAAAAGCCAAGTGCTGGAAGCAACCCAAGTGCCCATCAGCAAATGAGTGGATCAAGAAACTGTGGTACATTTACACAATGGAATTCTATGCAGCAGAGAGAAAGAAGAAGCTTACACCCTTTGCTACAGCATGGATGGAACTGGAGAGCAGTATGCTAGGTGAAATAAGCCAGGCGGTGAGGGACAAATACCATATGATCTCACCTTTAACTGGAACATAATCAACAAAAGAAAAAAGCAAGCAAATATAACCAGAGACATTGAAATTAAGAACAATCTAACAATAGCTAGAGGGAAGGGGGGAGGGGACAATGGGGAGAAGGGTTTTCAGGAACTACTATAAAGGACACATAGACAAAACTAAGGGGGAGGGTGGAAGCAAGGGAGGGAGGTGGGTTTGGGTGGGGTTGGGGGGAGTGGTGGGGAGAAAATGCAGACAACAGTAATTGAACAATAATAAAGTAATTTAAAAAATAAAATAAAAATAAAAATAGGTTGTATTTTCCTAAGTGTCCATCAATAGACTAACAGATAAAGAAAATGTGGTATAAATCAACAACAGAATATCAGCCATAAAAAAGAATGAAGTCTTGCCATTTTCAACAACATGGGTGGACGTAGATGTTATTATGGTTAAGTGAAATGAGACAGAGAAAGACAAATACCATATGTGGAATCTAAAAAAAAAACAAAAACTGAAACAAAAAAACAAACAAAACAGAAACAAACTCATAGATACAGAGAACATTTTGATGGTTACCAGGTGAGAGGGGAGTTGAGGGGATGGGTGAAAAGAGGAAGGAATTAAGAATTACAAATTGCCAGTCATCAAACACAGTCACGGGGATGGAAAGTACAGCACAGGGAATACAGTCAATAATGTTGTAATAACTATGCGTGGTGTCAGGTGGGCACTAGACTTGTCAGGGTGATCACTTCCTGAGTTATGTATAAATGTCTAATCACGATGTTGTGCAGCTGAACTAATATAATAGTGTATCGTCAACTGTAATTGAAAAAAAAGTTTGCATCTTAACTGCCAACTCTATTTAATGTGAAACGGTGTGTTGAGGAGATGCTTCTAGATTCAAATGGCTTGATGGGCTTGCAAGTCTGTTGCGGGTAGAAGCTGAGAACATGGCAACGCCGGTGCCGTCTGTTTGCCATCCCCTGATGAGTCCATCTCCTAGGTCCCTGTGAACTCCATACTCCTAGGAGTCTACCATGACCTCTGCCCTCTAGCTTGACCCAGAGATAGTAAGGCAACGAGATGAGATAATCCATCCCATTTCAACAGGAAAAGCAGCACATACAATACTGGCAAGAAGAAAGGAAGACTCCTGGCTACTCTCTTTTATTTGGAGATACATTTTGAAAAATTCATGGCCTCAGTACCCTCAGTTCCTGGCCATCAGCCACGGCAAAATCAGTTCCTTCTGGTCCATTACAAATTAAATAATCATAACTCTGTTTATCAGGAAAACATACGCAGAAGGGGTGTATAAGCCAGAGATTAGTATTACGGCTCCGAGCCTTTCACTGACTAACTCTGCGGGCTCACGGTGACTATTTGTCTTGAGACCATGCATATCCACGCTTCTGGCTCTGTGCTTCCAGGGTAATGATTCCTCAAGTGGTTGCACTGGGAATTGGTATCTGTCTAACCTCATTCCCAGCTGATACTAGAATGTCTGATAGTATTTGTGGAAGGAAGAGTGCCAACAGGGCGTTGTACTGAGTGACTTATTAAGCACGCATAATGTGCTTGGGCTGCTGCTAGGCGTACGAGGAGGTCTCTCTGGACGCCACTTGCGCTTTCCTGCTTTCCTGCTTTGTTTTCCTGTGAAAATAAGAGGGTGGGCTGGACTCTAACAATCTATGAAATAGGATGTGACCAACCACAGAATTCTTCTCGGGTTCCTGGTCACAGGAACAGGGTGATTTTTGGGGTGGTATCCATTTGCATTACAGCTTGGTAGAGGCTTCTGAAGTCAGGCTGAGAGTCGGGGGCTAGTCGTTGGTGTTCACTGCTCATGTCTGCCTTGTCATGCCTTCCCTGGAAGATCCTTGTGTCCCAAGGTCCAGTCTCCCCTTGTATCAGAGCCCGATTCCACTAGCTGGTAGTGTGACTTGCCCTTTAAGAGGCTTTGTCTGAAAGCTCCACCACAGTCTACATCAGCCATCGACACGTTTTGTTGCAGCCGGCTTGTGTCAGGAGGTAGGAAATGCAAGTGCGATTGTGAATGGGCTTAGGGGATATTGGCCGTTCTGTGGCCATTTTGCTTGTCTTATTGCAATTTGTTTTGTTTCCAAGTACGTTCTTCCAGATATTTTTTGTGTGCCGAATCTGTGTACCACGTCCTGTGCCTGCGGGAGAGTGGGCAAAGATTGAAACCATGCTGCATCTTGTCTCACTTTGCATTGGGTTGGCCAAAAAGTCCGTTTAGTTTTTTGGTAAAATAAAAGGGACATTGTTCATGTTCAACAATAACTTTATTGATTTGGACAGCCTGAGTATGTTGGCTATCTCCCTCATGGTATAATGTTGATTGTTCTCAGTTAATGTCTCTGTTTGATCGCTGTCAACTTCAACTGGTCTACCTGACCGTGGAGCATTGTCCAGAGAGGAATCTCCAGCACGAAACTTCGCAAACCACTTTTGACACATTTGATCAGTCACAGCATCTTTTCCATACGTTGGACAAATCTTTTTATTTGCATTTCATTTGCGTTTTTATCTTTCTTGAAATAATAAAGCATAATATGCTGAAAATGTTGCATATTTTCTTCTATCTTCAATATTAAAATGGCCACACAAAAATTCACCAATTTTGATTTTTAAAAAATGCAAGCTGGTAGGACAGCTGTCCCAATACAATCAAATAAAGTTGATTCGCATGAAGTTCAAGACAACGAAGCACTAGTAGAGCCATCGTCTAAAAACAAAACAAAACACGGACTTTTTGGCCAACCCAATACATTTAAAGTCACTAGTAATGCCACAGGTTTGTTTAAAACTACCCTACCTTCTGCCTGAATAGGATCTTAGTGGTTTGTCTGAGCCAATCCTCCCTATGCAGATGGGAAAACCAAGGCCAGGAGACAGAAAGGGATGAGCCCAAGGACACAAAGCTCACACAGGCAAGTCTGGTTCTGACTCCCAATGCAGGGCTTCTTAGCTGTATCCTCCATGGCGCTCACACTCGGAAGAGTAAAGACGGGGTCAGTAGGCATGTCAGTGTGGGGTAGATGAGGAATTAGTGAGTCATTTATTTACAGTATTTCCTCCTGCCTTCGGTATGCATTTAAAGACTTGCTACTATTTGCAAAGTGTGAAAAAACATGGACATTGCCATCTGCCAGTTCACTGCCTGGAAGGGGAGAGACATGCACACACATTTAATCTCCGTGCATTTAGAATTTTGTTAAGTACTGCGGTCACAGGAAGTGAAACAAAACAGGCGCCTGACGGTTGGAGAGGTTAATTGTGCTTGGACGTGCGGGCAAGTTTCTGTGTGTGTGTAAGGGCTCTGACTCCTGGTGACCCTATGAACAAGTGACGGCCACAGGGTCCTGTCCTCAGCAGCCCTGCTCAGCTCCTGCAGACTCATGCCTATGGCTTCTTCTGTGGAGTCAGTTCATCCATATTTGCCCTTCTTCCTTCCCGGCTGCCTTCTGTTTCTCCCAGCTTTAGTGTATTTTCCACAGAACCTCCGCCTTCTCATGATGTGCTCAACACAGGCAGCTTCAGTTTTGTCATTTGCGCCTCCAGCAATGAGTAAGGCTTAATTCACATTAGGACCTACCTGTTCATCGTTCTGGCAGTTAGGGCATCCACAGAGCCCTCCGGCAGCACTGTATCTAAAGAAATCAAGCTTTTCCCCCACCAGCCTTCTTGACTGTTCATCTTCCACACCCGTGCACAGTAATTGGGAATACGAGGGTGTGGCTCATCTTAAGCTCCATCTCTAATGACACATCTTTGCTCTTAATGATCTTCTCTAATTCTGCCACTGTTGCCCTTCCGAGTCTCAGCCTTCTCTTGATTTCTTGGCTGCAGTTTCCATCAGAACTAATACCGAACCAAGGTCAGCAAATTCTTTAACAATGTCGGTATCTTCACTGTCTGTGGTATAGTATAGTACTTAGAGGAGATTTGGGGAGGCAGTCTATGAAAAGAGGCTAGCGGATGGAAAGATGTGTAAAAGCCATCCAAATACCTTTTCCAGAATATGCCAGAACTCTTTATGGGAACAGGAAGGTATCCCCCGTAGCATTTATTAGGGGTCAGCCCTGGTTTCCCTCCACATCACAGACCCACGGAAGCGGTCACTGGTTTTCACAGTTTAAGTGGCTGCAGTGCTAGCTTGGGCCACGCGATGGCAGTGCAGGGCCACAAAAGGGTCCTGCAGCCTCCAGCACTTTCAAAGGGCACGTTTGGAAAAAGGCCAGGAAACAAGCGTGCCCCAGACCAGAGGCCAGGGCTACTGGAATGGGCTTCTAGGAGACAACAGCAGCCTTCAGAGCTGGGAAGGCAGGTGCCATCATTCTACATCTCTGGTCTTCTCGGAATCCTTAGAAATAATGTGGATGCTTTCTGAGGTGAAGAAAGAAGCCCCTTTGAGTTATACCATATTTAAAAATAAGAGGACTGACTTACAATACCCCACCCTCAGTGTCTCCAAATGTTTTCTGCTCTGTGCACATTGTGTCTGTGGTGGCTGAGGGGTTGTTGCCACCACCGGTGAAGAAGGAACGAGGTGGTGGTGGAAAATATGTAAAGGTGGCCAGAGCTCCTAAGACAACACACGGAGGGGAAAAGGCACCAGCCCCCACCCTTTGCTCTGGGGTTGCCTCACTCAGGGCTCCTCCTCAGTGGTCTGCTCCTCTGGAAAGTCTATGAGGGGAGTGTGTGATCGTGTGTGTGAGACAGTGTGTGGCTGTGCATGCAATTGTGTGTGACTTTGTGTGTCTGTGATTGTGTGTGAGATTGTGAGTGAAAACTGTGAATTTGACATTGTGAGGGTATGTGACATGGTGTGTGTGTGTGTACAGAGCTGATGGTACTAAAGGTGGCCAAGCTGGCATGAGCCATAACTCAGGTCACTTCTTTGTGTGTGGCATGTGCGACAGAGAATGGAGGGGAGAGAATGGAGGGGCTATAGAGAGAGAGGGAGAGAATAGATTCCCAGAATATTCCCAGGTTTAGGGAAATGATTTCATTAGACTCATGGGTAAACAGTGAGTTTCAAATTGGATATTTTAAAGCCTTGTTTTTCTGACTCCTAAATATCCACGCCCCGCCCTCACATTATCCCTGCACGTCCCTCCTGCTCTTACCCTGTCTGAACAGCGCCCCCTCCCGCCAACTTCCATTACCCGTAGTTTCCCTTGACTCTATTACTCTCAAATAGAAACTTGGTGGCAGAGTGAGGCATTAGGGTCCGAATGTGCAGTCCTCCCAAGAAGAGAAAGAAAAGCACTCTGGAAGGAGCCATGCTTCTGTGCGTGTGCTGTTGGGGGTGGGAGGCGGGGAAGCAATGTTGGAGCAGGGGGGCAAAGGCTAGACCTGCCCAAGTCCCGGGCGCTGCTGTCCAGGGCAGAGCCCGCCTTCCCGCTACTGAGGAGAGAGTGGCGGTCCATGTCCAGGACATGGGTGGGAGTGGGGAGCTGACGAGATGGGTGTTCGGAGGTGTGTGTGTGTGGAAATTGTAGCTATTCTTTTTTTATTTTAAAAGAGCAGAAGCTCTCATTTTTTTAAGTCACAATCAATTTCTAGACATCATTTATTTCTAAACATTACCAGTCAAATTCCCCCATTCATTTCTGCTTTTAGAGTTTGAGTGAAATTGATTTGTGTTTTTAATGTTAAAGAAAAATAGCATGTCCCTTTGGCTTGGAAATTCCGGGCATGGGTTTTCTCCCTCCTTCTCCCTCTCTCTCTCTCCTCTGGTCCTCACCTCCCTACCAGGGAGGGTCACCGAGGTGGGGAGCCAAGGTAATCATTTCAATTTACTTTATTTTTCTTTTTACTACTGGTGATGCAACATAAGAAACATTTTCTCCAGACGCTGGTATTCATAAATAGCATTTCCGAAGAGACACGAGTGGGAGGCTGTGTGGGTGGGATTTGAAAGAGTGTGTGGTGGGTGTGTTCTTTTTATTAGCACTATTATTTACTAATCTTTTATTCAAGGACTGTGATGGAAGATCGACAAAACAACTCTCATCCCATAATCAATTATGGCTGGAAGATAATAAGCAGCTATTCAATGTTTCTTTGGTATCTGGGAAAGAAGGATGGCGTCCACAGTCTCAGAAGCTGGGGCCTTCCCTGGGACCCTGGGTGGGCCGGTATAATTGGCTCTTTTAATACAATAACCTCTATGAGCCTGGCATAGACCCAGATAACAATGACAATGATAAAAACAATAATTCACTTTGGTGCTAGCTACTAGCATGTACAAAACAATGGCATAAGCGCAGTGAAACTAAATCCTTTGAAATGCTCCGCGGAGCACTTGTTATCACCCTCATTTTACTGAGGCTCAGACGACCTGGGTTGAGTGTGCAGCCCTCCCACTATCTCCAAGCAGATCAAGAAGCTGCCTGACACATTCTCCTCCCACAGATGTGGAGGCCAAGGCCAAGTGAGACGGAACTCCCTCACCCAGGAATGCGTTGAGATAGATACACAGTGTCTAGAGACTATGGTAAGCAGACCCAACGTGCAGAATTTTTTTAAATCGTAGTAAGAACATGTAGCATGAGATTTACCCTTTTAACAAATTTTCAAGTGCAAGGTACTGTTTTGTCGACTACAGGTACGGTGTGGTCCAGCAGATCTCTAGGACTTACCACCTTCCGTAACTGAAACCTCACAATCACTGAATAGCACCTCCCGATTTTCCCAGCCCCAGGGAAACCCCATGGTACTCTCTTCCCTTACGAGGCTGACTATTTGAGAAATCTCACAGAGCTAGAATCATACAGTATCTGTCCTGGGACTCGCCTATTTCCCCTAGCACGTTGTCATCGGGGACCCACCCGTGTTGTCCCACGTCGTAGGGTTTCCTTCTCTTTTAAGACCTCAAAGAATTAACAACAGAACCACCATACGATTCAGCAATTCTCACTCCTGGGTAGTTATCCGAAGTAACTGAAACCTCAAAGAGGTGCCCACGTTCTTGTGTTTATTGCAGCACTGCTCACAATATCCAAGGCGTGGGAATGCCCTAAATGTCCACGGACAGATGGATGGATAAAGAAAAACGGGGCGTTAACATACAATGAAATAATACTCAGCTTTACAAGTAGAGAGAATCCCCTTTGAAGCAACATGTTTTCTTAAGTTCTGACTTCACCCATGTTAAATCAGAGGCCAAGGACCTCCTAATTGACTTCTCTTAACCTTAGTTTCTTTGTCTATAAAATGGGAATAGCTGTGTCTGTCTCCTAAAAAGATTATGTGAAACTGCGCCTGTAAAGTGCTTTGCGTGCATGCAAACGTGTTAGTGGTTATTATGCCCATGAGTATCCGTGGGGACCCCCATTCCCAGGTGCTCTTTAAACCACTGTCAGACACAGGTGAGGGAGACTGTCTATTTACCTATTGCCACATAACAACTTATCTCAAAATGTAGCAGTTTAGACAATAACTCCAAGTTTCTGTGGATCAGAATTGCAGGAGAGGTTTACCAGGGTGGTCCTGGCCCAGGGTCTCTCAGGAGGTTGTAGTCGAGATGTTGGCCTGGGTGCTGCCATCTCAGGGCCTGGCTGGGGCTGGAGGGTCTCATTCCAAGAGGGCTCTGCTGGCAGGCCAGTGCTGACTGCGGCAGGAGACCTCAGCTCCTAGCTGCACGATTTCTCCACGGGGCTGCTGGAGTTCCCTCACAACACCGCGGCTGCCTTTCTGTAGAGAGAGCAATTCAATGATGCCAGAGAGCAAGGTGGAGGCTGCAATGTCACTCACAGCTGGCCTTAGAAGTCACACTTTGCTGTTTCCATGGGCACGGCTTCTCCACTAAGGAAGCAGGCCACCCAGAAGCATGAATGAGGTAGACAGGGTCATTGGAGGCCACCCTGAAAACTGGCCACCCCTTCCTACCACTAGGGGCTAGTAGTTTTGTGGCACAAACTGCTTTGGGAAGGCCTCAGCCCTTGTCATTAGTTGGTCCTGATGAGGTAGCTACCGGCAAACAACCCTTCAGGACCCAGAGGGTGGACTTCGGCAAGCACTGCATGCAGCTCCCGGAGAAGGTGTGAAGCTGGCAAGGAAACTTCACAGACTGAGGCAGCACCAGCCCAAAGAGTTGGAGTGACCCGCTGTTCTCCTAGTTTCTAATCCGCTTTCCTTCCGCCACCTTACCCTGACGATGTGGGCATTCAGGCTGGACGCTGCGCCCCAGCATGTCACAAAATAGGAATTCAGCCCACGGCAGTGTTTCTCTGTCTCAGTTGGTCCTCAGCCACAAGGGAGCACGTGACGAATTTAAAGATTCTCAGGGGCCTCGTGGAGAGGTTTTGACTCAGGCTGGGGGATAGGCTGGGGATCCATATGTTTAGTGATCATTCCAGGTGATTTTTAATAGCAAGGTGTCAAGGTCTAAGGTACTTTATACTCAAAAGCTGATGGAGTCGTAGGAGACTGAAGTCCCTCCCCCACCATACCACGTGCACAGGAAATTGCTCACAACCCTGGATCTTTGGACACACACCTTTGGTAGCTTCACACACACTTCAGTTGCAGGCTCCTCTGCCTCTCGTCTTGCCTGTGTGCATTTCTGGACTTTGAGTACTTCCCCCTCCTCTGCCAGCACCAAATTAACAACCCACGGAAACATACAGAATGTTTGTAG
>PVJI01023029.1:0-24288 GCA_004026765.1 Micronycteris hirsuta
TAATAGGACTTAATTTTGTATTAAGGAGATAACATCTTCAGAATGAATTCGAGAATCTGCTTTTCCCATTCTGTAGAAGAATTTGTGTAGGATTGAAATTATCTGTCTTTGAATGTTAGGTAGAACTCCCCCATGAAACTGCGTGTGGCTATTTTGGTAGAAAAACTTTAAATTACTAATATTTTCCTTTTGTTTATAGAAATTTTCAGATCCTATCTTAGATCAAATATGGTAACATGATTAATTTGGAAATCTACCCTTTGTATATTTTCAGATATATCAACAGTTGTCATTTGTTATTTAAAATATCTGACACATGTGTTGATACATTTTTTTCCTAATATTATTTGTTATCTTTTGTTTTATTCTTCTTGATAAGTCTTGGTAGAGGATTTTCAAAATTATTAGTGAAATATTTTTATAGGACCAATTTTTGACATTATTTGGCCTTCTCTATTGTATTTATTTCATATTAATTTGTGATATTATTTTTTAATTTCCTATTTCTGTTTTTCTTGGGTTTATTAGGTCATTTTTAAACAAATTTCTTAGGTTTTATGCTTACTTTATCAACTTCAGCCATTTTTATAGGGTTTTATTAAAATTTTTCATTTTATTATAAACTTGTCAATTTATTCTTATAGTCTTTCGTTTTTGCTTTACATATTTGAAGCTTTGTTTTTAGGTACACACCAATTTGCATTATTATATCTCACTGGTGAATTAAAATATATTAACAGTATATGTAATTTCTCTTTATCTCTACCAATTATTTTGCCCTAAGTTTATGTTGTCTGAAATTAAATGGTTATATAAATTATTCATGGTCATTAGTTTGGTATATTATTTCCCTCATTGTGTATTTTCTACTTTTTAATGCCATGCTTACTAGTATTTTTCTTTGCTTTTACTTTTATTAGCATGTATTTTATGCCAAATTTATTCCTGGGCCATAAACTTTTATTTCTTCAGTTTTTTCTGTGCTGTCTTTTACTTGTGTGCAGCCACCTCTCCTGGCTTTGACACTGCTCGTTTTCAGGAAGGCCCTCTCAGTGTGGCCGGGAGAGCTCACACATGGGTTAGTCTGCTCATGGCCTCTGTGAGGCCTGTGCCATCTCCTCGAGCTTTGGTCACCTGGATTTTCTGTAGACCAAAAAAATCTACATCTAAACCTTTAAAATGAGCATTACTCTCTGCATTTTTAAGCATGTGCAGCAAAAATTCAGCACTCATTTTGAACCACTCACCCTGTGTCCAGCCCCACGGTTTGGCCTGAGCACACCTGCCAACTCCACCATTGTGATGACAGGCTGCACACATTACTTCTGCAAAGTGACGTCTTTCAGCTATTTGGTGGCTTTTCAGATAAGCTTTTCATGAGTGTTCTTCAAGTGAACATGAAGATTTGAACCTCTTGATTTGCATGATTTTGTGGGTTTTTCTGGGTCAAGTCAATAGTGAGCCATTTTCAAAGAGCACCCTAGGCAGTTTACAAGAAGAAAAGTGTACCTCATAAACAGCATATAGCGTAATTTTTAAAATATCCAACGTAGCTTGTAAATGGGAGTTCAGAATGCTTTAATGCTAATCATCCTCCCTCTTATTTTACATAGTGTGTATAGGATTTTTGCATTATTCTGATTTGGTTTTCATTTTAATCTTCGAATTAGACATCATTATTATTTATGCCATAGGTATTATTTTAGAGTTACCCATATGTTTTCTATTTTTTCTAGGTTGACTTTCTTTTTCCTTAAAGTCCATCTTTATTGTTCCTTTAGCGAGGGTCTGGTTCTAGTAAGTTTTCTCAGTTTTTGTTCTTCTAAAAATGTTCTTCTTTTCACTGTTTTTGAAAGATAATTTCTCAGTATACATAATTCAATTCTGACTTATTTTATCACTTAAAGATAATATCTCACGGACTTATGGCTGTCACTATTGATGCTGGTCAGATTTCAATTTATCTCTGATTGGTAGATTTTTTTTACTGCTTTTAAAATATTCTTTTTCTCCTTTGTGAGAAATTACTGTTCTTCATGTATCTGGAGTTTGTCTTTCTGGATAATTCTTATTGCCTTTCCACCATTTTACATATTCTACTTTTCTAGATTTCCTCTCTTCCTAGAATTCTTTGATAAACTTTGAAGTATCTCTTTCTTTTTTCCATGTCCCATCACCCTCTCTCTCTTTCAACTAAATCTTCTCCATGCTGTATTGTCTGTAATTTCTTCACGTCTATTTCATAATTGACTCATTTTCTACTGACCTGAATTTTATGGGCTATAAACTTTGTCTGCCTGTTTGTCCATCCATCCGTCCGTCTGTTCATCTATTTATCTGTGATATATCTAATGAGACATTGCAAAAAAAGGAAAGAAATGCAAAAAGAAGAGAATGGTTCTAATTTTTCAACTTCAGAGGATTCTCTCCCTCAGTTGGTTTTTGCTGAAGTGTTAGTTTTTCTTTTAAATTTAATCTTTGTTGTATTTTTTCCCACTACCATTTAGGCCCCTTATACCCTCTCCCCGCAGCAGTCACCACACTGGTGTCCACGCCCATGAGTCCTTTTCCTTTTAGCCCCATCCTCCACTCCCTCACCTCCCCCACCACCACTAGCTGTCATCCAGCTCTCCAATTTAGGTTTTAATCCTTTTATCTATTTTATTTTTATTCTGAATATTAGTTTTTAACCCCTTTTTATGGGCTTACTGAAAATAAAGTTTCTACTCCTAACAACTTTCAAGAGAAAATTTATTACTCATAGCACAAATTATTTAACTAAGGACACTATGCTAATAGGACAAAAATAATGTTCCAAGTTCCTTGCTAGTTTCTTTTCTGTTTTTCTCTGCTGTAGGCATCTTCAGGCAGGCTTTTGGATTCAAGGGAGCAGTCAAGGAAGGTAATTGGATGCTAATGTTTCCTACAGTCTTATCCTGGGAACATTTCAAATACCTTTTTGGGTCTTTTTTTTTATCATTTTGTCAGAACTGAAATGCTCTCACTGAAAATGGCCCCTACACACTAACTCATCATTTAATCCAGGCAGGTGATTTAGTTGCTCTTCTAATTATTAGTAAACAAGTAATAAATGGTGGAATTCAGGCAACAATGTATGTCTAAAATTGACTGCAATCATTCTTACAAACTTGCCTGTCTGTCCACTGGGAAAGATTAAGGGAATATTCAGTAGTTGAGGTTATACCTTCATAGAAATAAGTGGAGACTTTAGGTTAACAATACATTCCTCGTCTTTATTTTCAGCTGTAAAATTTTGCTAATATTTTAATTTGCAATGAGAAACAGGACGGTCTTCTCTTACAAAAGATCATTCTTTCTGAGGCTGTTAATTGTACCAGTCAAAATGGCAAATTCTAATGTTTGTGTTGGATATGCATATGCTTTGCAGACTACTACATGGAAAAAACATGACTGCCACACCATAGAAATACCTCCTAATAAGAACAAGAATGACAAAAACGTCAGACTTTTCCTGCCCAAACCACATTCTGCCATCTGAGGTTTCCTAATTGAAGTTGTGGCCTTTCAAATGTATCCTCCAATCTGCTAGCAGATTTATTCTCTAAAACAACCATCTGATCACATGTCCCTCCTGTTTAGTATCCTTTAATGTTTCCTCTTACTGATTAAGATTAACTTTAAGGCTCTTTGCCTTAGATACAAGCCTCTCCATGGAAGGCTTATTGTCTACCATATCTTGCCTTTCCCTGACCCTTCCCGCAACTGGTTTTTAGAAGGGTAAAAAGTCCTATGTGTTTCTTAGACTTTGCACAAGCTTCTTATTGTGCGTAGTGCTCCTCTTTTCACAACCAGTCCTTGCCCTTACACCGATAGTGCCCATTTTTTTTTTTTCTGTATAACTTGTAATTATCCTGTGGGAGACAGTCCATAAATCTTCAGTCTTGGCTTGATGGTTATTCCCTGAATTATCTCAACATAACACCCCAGGCACATCATTATCATTATCCACCCGTTTGTCTGATTTTCTTCACTATTCTCTGATTATGAGAGAGGGAGCTCGCTGAAGGCAGAGGCTGCACTGTGGTTAACTGTTTCTCCAATGCCCAGCTTAGTGACAAACATGAAGTGAGTGAATAAACATTTCTTACCTTATTACTAGGCTTAAATAAATGCCTTATTCAATCATAAAATGATCCTGGAATCCATCTTCTATAGAGCTTCTATTCTCCTTCTAAGAAGAACAGCATTTCATGACTTAGCTAAATAGGAAGAGCAAAATCATCGACAATCTGGGTGTCAGCACAGGCACAATCTTTTAAATCTCTCTTCTCAACATGCCTTCAGTTAGGAAGCTTATACAAAGTTAACTTGCTGATCTACGTCAAAGGCTTTTCACGGTAACAATGGTGGAATTCAGAATAATTTATCATATGTAAAATTTGGGAGCTTGGGAACTGATTCAGATTGGAGAATATAGAAATTTGTTATTTTCTCTGACTCTTTTCACAGTTATTAAAATATTCACTCTATTACTTCCTGGTCCAGAAAAACTGATATTAAAAACAAACGAAAAATAAATATGTGGTTTAATGCAGTAAAATGTATGCATTTTCACCTCTGGTTACAATATCTATGAAATATTTATGTAATTATATCAGTAGATGTTGATTGTCTTACAGATACACATTTATGTCTTAACTGGAAATGTATAGAGAGTAATTCTCATGAATTCAGTTTACACAGTTCTTGGTTCAGCACCATAACAGATGTGTATTATATGCCTTTTATAATGATGTTAAAATGTTCAGTTGCAAAGGTGGCCTGGGCTGTGCTCACATAATCTTCCTATTCTTTGTTCAATGAATAATTCAAGTAGTAGCCTTCATACTCCTAGTAAGATTGAGAAGATATATCTATTCACAGGTCTTGTTTTCTATTATTGAGATGTAAGGAACTACTGCAAATGCAAAGTCTCTGGTGCCTTGTTACAGGGACCAGCTTTAAGTTTTCTTTGTGAACTCAAAAGGTTATGCCGGGAGAACAGAATCTCTAGTGAAAAAACAGGAACAGTTTCAGGGGCTGTGTCCATATAACATGAAGTATATATGTGTATTCATCAAAATAGTGTATGTGAGGGCCGTTCTTTCACTTATTGTGTGTTTTATGAATATAACCAAATACTAAAATCTATTTAAGGACGTTATTGAAAATATATAATCTTGCACACAGAAACGGGATGGTAGATTTAAAAATTATGTGTTTTATGTATGATTATAATATTGTGCTAAACATGCATTAGATACTTGTAATTAAACATTATGTGAGAATTTCTAAAAACTGTTTGTGAGTTTGTGTGTAGGGATCAAAACAAAGAACATACAAAGCTGTATGTGAGTATCTGAATGAACCTGAACCTGCAACTATTATCCATTGGATAAAAGCAAAGTAAGCCATTCATTAGATTTCTGAACTATAAACCATTAGAATATAGTATCTTTTAGATACTCTGGATGTAGCTATATTTATATTTATTGGAAAGTATTCATAAGTCAAGAATTTACATGTGTGCATTAGCTGATTCTCCAAATTTCCCTTCAAATATGTAAAAATATAGCAAAACTGTTTTTCTGTGTTTCTAAAAGATAGTATTTCATGAGAGAAAATCACATTCAACTTTAAAACAAATATTCCATTATTGTGGCAAACAACCTATTGGGGTTTTTTTCTCCTTACGTACTGATTTAATGAAAGTGACCATTTTCTACACTACTAACTTTCCTATTGTAAGTGTTGCCTGAAAAGAAAGTCCTAGGTGAGCATTCTCAAAAATATTGCTTCATTTATAATTTTGAATAATATTTTCATAAGAAGTCTGATGACAAAGACAGCCCAAACAGGAAAAACAATAGAAAAGTTTATGACGTATAAAATGAATTCTTCAAAATAATTTTGTTTTGAAATGCCAAGGGTTACAAGTCAAATATATGCCGCACATTTTACTATTTATTACCTTTCATTGGCTGAAATTCATCTCCTCTGACAACCCTGGGTAAATCATGTTACATATTTCATAAAATATGAGTGCTGGTCCTTTTCTGAAGATGGCCCTTAGTGTGTGAACTCACTGCCATTGGCTGCATCCCAGTTGCTGTAAGCTCCCCTATGACCACTACTTCTCCAGAGTCCGTTGGCAGTTGAGTCAGAGAAGAAAAGGTATTTATAGAAAACATATGCAAAAGGTTGATAGCTCGTCCAGTTTTAGTGCACAGACTGACAGCTAAATACAAATTGAGAAATGTAAGTTTCACTTCAAGCAAATTTACTGGGTGAAAACCTCATTTTTTTCATTTCATTTGAATATGTTCACTGCTTCTCAGAATATGCAACTTTATAGTGAGCATATTTTTTATTCTTGAAGGCTCATTATTTTACAGTGAGGTTACTGAACCTAGACCACGTGGAGCAGATTACCCAGCATAATATTCATCAAAATATACATGGCAAATGGGATTCCAAACAGTGCCAAATAGGTATCTGCTTTAAACACAGAATAAAATAGTACATTTAGCTTCTTTATTAAAAGGTATTATGGGCAATTTATTTTTAAGCCATCTCTCTAACACTATTAACTAGCATATATTTAATGTACTTCCAAGCAACTTGACTTTTACTGTTTCCTTCAAAACATTAATTTGTAAAAGCAAGTTGATACAAAAAATGCCTTTGACCCTGAGAGAAGATTCAAATCATTAAGAATAAATTAAATGATCTTTTAGACACATGTAACAGTCATTTTGGGGCTTGCAAAATAACTTATTTTCTGTTGCTATGTATTACATGATGTTCATAGGGAAAAATAAAGCCAGTACCATTTGTAATGGGATAATTTATATCCTCTGAGTAAATCATGAGAGTTTTATAAGTTTTGCTTAAATTTAAACAGAGTTACCAGATGCCCAAACACCTCTAAATAAACGAATGAATGGAGATCCTCCCAGTATTAACAACAGATAAATGAATTCTATTAATGTCTGTTTAGGAAATTTTGGACAGGTCAGTATAGTATATATATATATATATATATATATATATATATATATATTCACTATCTTTATAATGTGTTCTTTTTTTTTAAATTTTATTTATTTATTTTCAGAGAGAGGAGAAGGGAGAGAGAAAGAGCAATGTATGGTTGCCTCTCACATGGCCCTCACTGGGGACCTGGCCCGCAACCCAGGCATGTGCCCCAACTGGGAATCGAACTGGGACCCTCTGGTTCCCAGTCCGCGCTCAATCCACTGAGCTACACCAGCTGGGCTAATGTGTTCTTTTTAATAGAGAAAAGAAACCAATTCATTTCCATTAAAATGTAGACAAACAATTTTATACTAAATAGGCAATGGGGATAATGATAGGACAATAAAAATTATCTAGGCTAAGATGTATAAATAAAACTACAAATTCTGATGTGTTTATTTAGTTGAAAATTTTAAATGTTAAATGGCAAATAAAACTTAGATTTTAAAGTAAAGCAAGGTTGTATGCTCCTTTTAAATAGGTGAAAATATTAGAATTAAGTAAAAACAGCAACAAAAGCAAAAATAAAATCTTGATGTTACCCACCCTCCCCATCCTCCTGCAATAAGATTCCACTATGCCACACAGGAAGTATACATTGTATGTGTTATATATACATATTTCCACGTCAATTTGTTTTATTTTCACTTGAAAGAAAATGGATGTCAATACTTTGGTAATATGTCTTTTAATTTTCCCTACTTTTTTATACTATTTTTGGGTGTGGATGACATTAAGTATTTTTAAACTTTTCCCTACTCATAAACATTTGGATTAACTTAAATTTTTGTTTACAAACAATCCAAAGAAATCCTTAGATCTGTGAGATCGGTTTTTAAATCATTAATTGGTTTCACAGACATTGAAAAATTATCTCTGGGTTCCTTTAGGTAGATTCCCAGAAGTGGGAGCGCTGGGTCAAGAGGCAGATCCATTTTTATTTCTTTGAGGCATCTCCATACAGATTTCCACGGTGGCTGCCCCAATCTGCAATCCCACCAACATTGCAGTAGAGTTAACCTTTCTCCACGTCCTTGCCAGCACTTGTTTGTTGATTTATTGATGATAGCCATTCTGACAGGTGTGAGAGGATATCTCATTGTGTTTTTAATTTGCATTTCCCTGATGATTAGTTACATTGAGCATTTTTTCATATGTCTATTGCCCTTCTGTATGTC
The DNA here is from genome assembly GCA_004026765.1 of Micronycteris hirsuta. Classification (NCBI taxonomy): domain Eukaryota; kingdom Metazoa; phylum Chordata; class Mammalia; order Chiroptera; family Phyllostomidae; genus Micronycteris; species Micronycteris hirsuta. Next base: position 8,238 of record PVJI01023029.1, read on the forward strand.
CTCTTTGGAGAAGTGTCTCTTCAAGTCCTTTGCCCATTTTTAATTGGGTTTGTTTTTTTGGTGTTGAGTTTTGTAAGTTCTTTATAACTTCTAGATATTAACCCTTTATTAGATATATCAATGAATGTGTTCTCTCATTTTGTGGGCTGTCTTTTTATTTTGTTGATGGTTTCCTTTCCGGTGCAAGAAATTTTTAGTTTGATGTAGTTCCATTTGTTTATTTTTTTCTTTTGTTTCCCTTGTCTAGGGAGATATATCCAATAAAATATTGTTACAACCAATGCCTGAGACTTTGCTTCCTATGTTTTCTTCTAGGATTTTTATGGTTTCAGGTGTAACACATAAGTCTTTGATCCATTTTGAATTTGTTCTTGTGTGTGGTGTGAAAAGGTGGTCTAGTTTCATTTTTCTTCACGTATCTGTCCAATTTTCCCAATACCATTTATTGAATGAACTATCTTTAGCTCATTGTATATGTTTGCCTCTGTCAAATATTAATTGACTGTAAAGGTGTGGGTTTATTTCTGGGCTCTCTATTTTGTTCCATTGATCTATATCAATGTCTGTTTGATGTCAGTACCATGCTGTTTTGATTACTGTGGCCTTATAGTATAATTTCACATTAGGTAGCGTGATTACTCCAACTTTGTTTTTCTTTCTCAGGGTCACTATTGCTATGTGAGGCCTTTTGTGGTTCCATATAAATTTTTGAAATATTTGCTCTACTCCTGTGAAATATGTCACTGGAATCTTGCATTGAATCTATAGATTGCTTTGGGTATTATAAACAATTTAATATTGTTAATTCTTCCTATCCATGAATACAGTATGTGCTCCTCCTTATTTGTATCTTCTTCAATTTCTTTCCTCATTGTCATAATTTTCTTAGTACAGGTCTTTTACATCTTTGGTTAGGTTTATTCATGGGTATTTTATTTTTTTACAGCAATTTTGAATGGGATTGTTTTCTTAATTTCCCTTTCTGTTAGTTCATTATTGGCATATAATAATACAACTGATTTTTTGATATTAATTTTGTATCCTGCTACTTTGCTGAATTCACTTATCAGTTCTAGTAGTTTCTTGGTGGAATCTTTGGGATTCTCTATGTAGAGTATCATGTCATCTACAAATAAAGACAGTTATACTTCTTCTTTTCCAATTTGGACATCTTTTATTTCTTGTTCTTGTCTGTTTGCTGTGACTAGGACTTGCAGTACTATATTGAATAAGAGAGGGGAAAGCAGACATCCCTGTCTTGTTCGTGATCTTGAGGAATGCTTGTAGTTTTGCCCACTGAGTATGATGCTGGCAGTGGGTTTGTCGTATATGACCTTTATTATGTTTAGGTATGTTCCCTCTATTCCCACTTTGCTGAGTGTTTTTATCTTAAATGAGTGCTGGATCTTATTGAAAGCTATTTCTGTATCTATTAATTTGATCATGTGGTTTTTATCCTTCTTTTTGTTTATGTGGTGAATCACATTTATTGATTTGTGAATGTTGAACCAAACTTGCATTCCCAGAATAAATCCCGCTTGATCATGGTATATGATCTTTTTGATGCATTGTTGTATTTGGTTTGCTAATATTTTCTTCAGGACTTTAGTGTCTATGTTCATTCAGAATATTGGCCTATAATTTCTTTTCTTTGTAGTGTCTTTATCTGATTTTGGAATTAGGATAATACTGGACTCATTAAATGATTTTGGGAGCCTTCCCTCCTCTTGAATTTTATGCAATAGGAACCTTATGCACTAATTTGAAAGAACATAAGCACCCCTATGTTCATTGCTGCATTATTTACAATAGCCAAGATATGGAAGCAGCCCAAGTGTCCATTAATAGATGAGTAGATAAAACAACTATGGGACATGTACACAATAGGATCCTACTTGGCCATAAAAAAGAAGAAAATTTTACCCTTTGTGAAAATATGGATGGATGTAGAGAACATTATGCTAAGTGAAATAAGCCAGTCAGAGAAAGACAAACACCATATGATTTCACTCATATGTGGAATCAAGTGAACAAAGTGAACAAACAGGGAAATGGGGATAGACTCTTAGATAAAGAGCAGGATGACCGCTAGTTGGGTTGTGGGAGAGTTGTAGGGGTAGAGGGATTAAACAAAAAGGAAAAAAGACTTATAGACATGGACAACTGTGTGGTGATGCTGGGTGGAAGGGGACATACGGGATTAAATGGTAATGGAAAAAATATAATAATTATTTAAAAAATTAAAAAAAATATTTCTGAAGTTCTTACTACTTTGTATCCCTCCAAGCAAGATTTGGTAAAAATATTACTTCTTTCATTTCCTCATCAAAACTCTATTTTATCAACATTATTTTTTGTTAATTTGTTGGTAAAAATGTTTCATTTTAATATGAATTTTCATTATTACTAGTGAGAGTTAGCATTTTTACATGTCTGTTATACACATGCACACACAATCTCACCCTTTATCATTTTAATCTTGAATCCTAAAAACAACTCATCCTGGTAGATTCAATTTTTTAAAATTTTGAAAAAGAGAAAACATACTTCAGAAGTGTTAAGTGACTTGCTCATGGGCTCTGCTCTAACAAGTGTCAGAGTCTGGGGATCCAAACTCTATCTAACTGGTCCCAGAGATGGAACTTCTTGCAACCCACTGCACTGCCTGCTACCATCTGCATCTAGTCATCACTGTCTGAGAGCTAAAACAAGAGGGTAGGGCACTCACTGCCTTGTTTGATCTCAGCTGGGAACACACATATAGCAGGGCACAAATTTTTCACAGCCCTGTGCCTGTCCATGAATGACTTTGAAAGCTTATTGATTTTTGGTTTGGAGGTTCCAAGTAAATTTCAGGGAGCAGGAGAATTCTCAAATATGGAATTTTGAATATGAGAATTGATTGTATACACACAAATACACAACTCATGTTTAATGTGCACATGTACATGTATATTTTAATTGCTTTTAAAATATTCTATGCAGTTGTTTTCTTTTTCTTATTCTTTGGTGGAATACATTTCTATATTTTATACATATATGTACATACATATATATATGCATATATATGTGTGTATATATATATATGCATATATATGTGTGTGTGTGTGTGTGTATATACATATATCTTTCTTTGTTACATATTTTCCAAACATTTTTCTCCCAGCTTGGCCCTCCTGTTTTAAATCTTTAATAACAAAGGATATTTGAATATCTATGAAGTCAAATTTATCAATCTTTCCATTGCATTTTTTGATATTTGGTCTTATAGAAAGGTTGTCTTTACCACTTCAAAAAATGTGTAATCTTTAAACAAAAACTTTTAGCACTTTAATTATTCTTGAATTAATATTTGGTATATATATGGTGTAGCCTTCTTAGTTACCTCCTTTTTCCCAAGAAGCAACTCATCTGTCCTGAAGATACTGCTTCATTTATCAATCATTTCCCCCAATTTCAAATACTCCCTTTATACCTACATATATATCCTTTGTTTTTGGAATCTATTCTCTCCCACTGATCTGTGTCTATTCCTGAAGCAACAGATATCTGTTTTAACTGTTGTACTTTTACAATATATGGTAGGAAAAATATCTCTCCATCTTGCCTATTTTTTGTCAGAAGTGTCATGAAAATTCTTTAACATTTTCTAGAGGGAATTTAGTATTATCTTTTAAAATGTCATAAACAGATTTGTTGTATTTGTATTGAAATCTATATTAGTTATCTATTGCTATATAACAAACTATTCTCAAATTTAACAGTTTAAAACAGTTACACTATTAACTAAACAGCAACAGAAAAAACTATCAGAGTGTTTGTGGGTCAGAAGTCCTGTTTGGCTTTGCTAGATGCCTCCCTCAGTCTCAACCACTTTCACAAACCTCAAGTCAGGGTGGGTGTCGGCTAGAAATGCAGTCATCTCAAGGCTGGACTAGGGTAGGATCAACTTGCAGGCTGGTGTCAGGATTAGTTCCTCATGGCCTATTGGATTGAGAACCTTATTTCTTTTCAACTGTTGGCTAAAACTGAACTCAGTCTTGTCTCATGGGCTTCTCCATGTCAGCTTGGAATGGTTACTGACTTCCCTTAGATCCAGCTGCAGAGAGTGTGAAAGAGGGTGAGCAAGACAGAAACCAGAGTCTTTTTGTAACCTAATTGCAGAAATGACAATCTATCATTTTGCCATATTCTATTCAGTAGAAGTAATTTGGTTCAGGCTACAGTCAAGGAGAGGGCATTAGACAAGGGCATAAATACCAGGAGGTGGGTATCATCAGGGTATTAGAGGCTGCCTACCACAAGTACATAGAATAGCTGGGGCCAGACTTACAGTAGAAGAATAGAATAGAGTTTTTCCATAGAAGAATATGGCAGATTTCCTTAATTCAGTAGATCCTTTTAATATACTTTAATTATATTGTGATTGTGATTAAGATTTTATAAATTTTCAATTGGAGTTGGTATTGCTATTATACCAAAGTCTCTCTGTCTGAAATAGCTTACTTTTTAAATATGCTCTGTTAATATTTTGTCTGCAAAAAATAATGATTTAATTTATGCCTTTAAATATTGACACTTCTTATTTTTCATATTTTACTGCATTGGCTAGAACAATACTGTAGAGTGGTAGTGGTATTAAGCATCTTGTGTCGTTTTGAATTTCATCACCCGTTTTCTATGTTATTAAATTGTAATTATTTTGATCTGATAATGGAATATATTGCATTAGATTTCCTAATTTTGAAACCAGGTTTACATCTCTAGTATACACTACTAGTGTGAAACTATTTTATTTAGGATTTTATTATTAATATCAAGTGTAAGATTATTTTTTTCCTTTAATTTTTCTTCACACAGTTCTAATATGACTATGATGCTCTCTTAGAATAACTTAGGGACTTCAATTTTTACAGAATCATCTAGTTTATATATTAGAAAAATTATTGTGATGTTATGTAATGATTGACATGTGGTATTACGTGAAATTAACATGCAGTGTTTAGGTAAAAGTCTAAGTAAATAAGAATAAATACAAGTCTCTGATTAAGAACTTTACCATGCATTGCTCACATGTATGAGGCAGCAGTAAGAGTATATAGTAAAAGACCAACTTTTAAGTGGAAGCCTGAAGAACAACTCAGAAAAGGTATCCTGTAAAATAATATTTTTTAGAGATCGGAAAATAATGTAGTTAAGCTATAAAAATTTTAGTTTCCACCAAAAAAACTTGCCATTTTTTGAAAAAATCAATTATTTTCTTGCTGTGGATGGTTATTTTTGGTAAAAGATCTATCAGCAATATCTATTAACACATTAAAAAAATTAATGGACTATATTTTGGGCAGTTTTAGGTATACAGAAACATTGAGTGGAAAGTACAGTCTCCATATACCCTCCCACTCCTTACTACATGTCAAGTTTCCCTTATTTTTAATATTTTGCATTCATCTGGAATAGTTATATTACCTTATTTTCAATGACTTCAAACATAATTATTGGCATTCCTGCTATGCTTTGTTACTGTTTTTTTTTCGTTTTTCTTGGAAACGACTTGACATTTTATAGGATGATAAAATTCAGGAAAAATAAAAGGATGTTTAGATTTTACAATGACAGTAGGTTTATCATCTGTTCACAACATAACATAATTAAAAATAGCACTGGCTGGTGTAGCTCAGTGGATTGAGCGCAGGCTGTGAACCAAAGCATCACTGGTTCAATTCCCAGTCAGGGCACATGCCTGGGTTGCAGACCAGGTGTCCAGTGGGGACCACGTGAGAGGCAACCACACATTGATATTTCTCTCCCTCTCTTTCTCCTTCCCCTCCCCTCTCTCTAAAAATAAATAAATAAATAATCTTAAAAAAAATAAACATTTTAATTTAAATTATTTAGCTGGTAAAGCCATTATAATAAAATTTTCTTAAATTTATCATATTTTAACATTTGAATTTTATTATTTATTTATATTTTGGTTTATATCCTTATCCATTATTACTTCTTCCTCTTCCATATTTTTTTTGCCCACTACTGAAAGAGATTAAAAACATTTTTAAACAAATCACAAGGAGTAAGAGCAAAAATAAAGGTAAAATAAGTAAAGAGTTAATATGGTAAATTTAAGAAAAATAACATTGGAATGGTTTGATTTCTAGTTGTTAATGACTTAGGTGAGTATGTTCTATAATCCATATGAACTTGAATAAGGCTGCTGTTAATTTATTCACAGATGGTGATGAGAACCTCTTTCAGAGTGGGGAGATAAGGACATCTAAAAATCAGCTCCTCCAAAAAAGCAAGAAAAACTCTGACAAAAATAGTTAAAATAATTTTTTTCAGAGTTCTGTAAATGAGATAAATGTTCTTGAAAATTTGAGAAATAGTTTATTCAAAACAAAACATGACAACTGAAAAGAAACCCCCAGCTGAATCAAAGAGCAGGAAGCTTTGTGGGTGTCTTCCTCCATGCACCTTTTCTTAGTACACAGCAGCCTTGAAAACCAACAGCCTAAGAACTACAATGTCTTTGAAAACCAGTAGCATAGTACCCACATAAAAGGACAGAATGGGTTTGGAGTGTCCTCCAAATCCTATCTCTGGAGAATTTTCACTATTTGACATATCTGTCAATTCCATGAAATGTTCCATCTTCAGGGCTTATCTTTGTTGGGTCTGAGTCCGAGTTCCCTATGTGTGTATAAACCTACACCCGAGGCATTTGTTTAAAAAAAAATGCCAGTTGTTTAACATCACTTCTGTTTGAGCTGATATCTCATTGTGGTTTTAATTTGTATTTCCAAAATACCAGTGATGAATTTAACAGTTACCAGTGGGGCCTAAGAAATAACTGATCAACAAAACCGAGCAGGAACATGAGAGAGTGAGATGTTCAGAAAGAGCTTTGTAAAGGTCTGACACATTCCTGGGAATTTTGGAGGCCACTAACATATACTGGGCTATACATCTGCCAAGGAAATATCTGAGAAGGTCCAAATCTCTCACCCCTGGCTTATTTAGAGGTTCCGTGCCAGTAAGAAGTAAAGGCTAAGGTAGTTTTCCTGCCAGGGGGTTGAAAGTATTACCCCCAACTCACAAAGAGACCCTTTGCAATTGTTGGAACACTTACTGGTTCAAGAGATTTAAGTTCATCTCTGTCTAGTAATCTGCTGACCATAGAGCTAACCAAGCAGAGTCTTCACTGGCCACACATTCCTAATTATACAGTTTGCAGAATTAGTCCAAAGTAGTTAACTAAACAAACAGCAACAACAAACTGGGAAATAGGGATATGCTACACAGAGTTGCACTATATTATATAATTTTTAATAGATTTTTATTGTACTTTTTCCCATTATCATTTATGCCCCTTATAGCCTCTTCACCCCTGCAATCACCACACTGTTGTCCATATCCATGAGTCATTTTTTCCTTTTAGCTCCACCCCTCCACTCCCTAACACTCCATCCTATCTGAGCTGTCAGCCTGTTCTCTATTTTTGAGTCTGCCTCTAATTTGCTTGTTAGTTCAGTTTGTTCATTAGATTCTACATATGAGTGAAATCGTATGGTATTTGTCTTTCTCTGACTGGCTTATTTCTCTTAGCATAATGTTCTCCAGGTTCATCCATGCTGCCACAAAGGGTAAAATCTTCTTCTTTTTTATGGCCGAGTATTATCCTATCATGTAAATGTCCCACAGTTGTTTTATCCATTCACCTACTGATGGACACTTGGGCTGCTTCCATATCTTGGCTATTGTAAATAATGCTGCTATGTACATAGGGGTGCTTATGTTCTTTCAAATTAGTGTTTTGGGTTTATTCAGATATATCCCAGAAGTGGGATTGCTGGAGCAAAAGGCAGGTCCATTTTTAATTTTTTGAGGAATTTTTATACTGCTTTCCACAGTGGCTGCACCAATATGTTGCCCACCAACAGTGCTAAAGGGCTCCCCTTTCTCCACATCCTCACCGGCACTTGTTGCTTGTTGTTTACTGATGATAGCTATTTTAACTAGTGTGAGCTGATATCTCATTGTGGTTTTAATTTGTATTTCCAAAATACCAATGATGAATTTCACATAACTAGAACAAATATTTTAAAAATTTATATGTAATGATAAGAGCCCCCAGATAGCAACAGTGATCTTGAGAAAGAAGAACAAAGTTGGAAGAATCATGCTACCTAATATCATAAACTATAAATAAACTATACTGTAAGGGCATAGTGATCAAAATAGTATGGTACTGGCATAAAAACAGACAACAGAATGGTGAGCCTAGAAATAAATCCACACCTTTATTGTTAATTAATATTTGATGGAGGAAGCAAGCACATACAATAGGCTAAAGACAGTTTATTCAGTAAATGGTGGTGGTGTCTGTACAAAAAATTGGACAGATATGGGCAGAAAAATGAAAGTAGACTACCTTCTCACACCACACACAAGAATAAATTCAAAGTGGATTAAAGACTTAAATGTGAAACATGAAACCATAAAAATCCTAGTAGAAAACAATGGTAGTAGAATTTCCGACATTGCTTGTAGCAATATTTTATTGGCTGTATCTCCCCAAACAAAGGAAACAAAAGAAAAAATAAACAAATGGGACTGCATCAGGCTACAAAATTTTTGCATAACAAAGGAAACCAGCAACAAAATAAAAAGAAAATCCACTGAATGGGAGAGAACACTGTATTTTTAAAATGTCTAGTTTTCTTTAAAAAAATATAAGATGTGCAAAGAAACAGATATGAATAGCCTATGCACAGAGAATAAAAGAAGTCAATAGACTTTCTGAGTAAGCCCAGATACTGAATTTGAAAAAGATGATAATCACCTATTATAAAAATGTTGAAAGAACTAAAGGAAATAATGTCTAAAAAATTAAAAAAATGTGTGAATGACATAACAGCAAATAGAGAATATCAATAAGGAATAAAAGTCATAAAAACTAATTGAATAGAAATTTTGAAGCTGAGTACAATAACTAAAATAAAAAATACCCTAGAGGGACTTAAGTGAAGATCTGATTTGGCCAAAAAGTCAGTGAACTTGATTATAGGTCAAATGAGATTATCGAGTATGAAACAAACAAAAAATCAAAAACCAAAAAACAAAAGCAAGAAGAAGAAACATGATGAAAAATCATAAACATGTAGGATACCACCAAGAATGAAAATATGTACATAGCCAAAATTCCAGAAGCAAATGAAAGGAACTGAAAGAATATTTGAAGAGATAAGGCCAGTGTTTGCCCAAAATATACATTCAAATATTTAACAGAATTTCCAGCTTAACACTTTCAATGTTGAGCTCTTGATTGGCTCCCCCTAAATAGTCCTCCCAGTTTTTCCATCTCAGTTAATGGCAAGTCCTTCCTTGTAGTTGCTTATGAGAAAATCCTTATGCTTATCCTTGATTCCTTTTTCTCATCTGCCCCATATCCAATCTACCAGAAAATTGTTAGTTGCTTTACATTTATGGTCCCATTTAGTGATAATAAATACATGAAGTATGTGTTATTATCCGTATTTTCAGGTAAATAGACTAGGAGATATTAATAATCATCATAGCAAACCCTTACATAGCACTTAATATATACCGGGCACTCTTGAGGTACTTATATAAACCCAAATAATTCTCCTAATAACCATACATAGTAGATACAATTATTACATATTTTTTACATGAGGGAAAATGAGTCACATATGATTAAGTTTCTTGTGTGTCTCATAATTAATAACTGTGGGAGCAAAGTATCAAAATCAAATATGGCACACTGAAATACAGGAAGCTCCTTGCAAGTGGAAGGAAAAAGTTTTAAGAACACTAAGGTGAAGTACTAAATAATAAATACTAAACATTTAAATTTTATTTTTCCTTTTTTATCAATATCCAACAGGCATTTCCCTAGTACCCAACACATTTAAGGAGCTAATGCACAAAGAAGAGGACAGTGTGTTTCTTGCCTACAGGAAACCCATAATCAGGTTGGAGAGTTGAAAATAAGTGAAAGATGAATGAATAATAAAGTTATATCCATCATTAAATATATTAAATATATAAAATATATGGGATGGAGATATATCTCCATATCAACATAGAGATATGCTGCAATAACCACTTATGATATACTAATCACTATTTGTAAAATAAAAGTAATCAAGTATTCATATATTCATATAAGGAAGAATATACTCTGTTCTTGCCTTTCTGCTCACACTCCTCCCTGGGAGACTTCTAAATCTAAATTGATAAAAAATAAATTTTCTTCATGGTGCCTTGGTTATTCAAAGTGTTCAGCCTTTAGAAACCTTTTATAGTGTTTTCCACTAAGAAACACAAATATCACATCTACATTGTATGATAGAAAATGAAATGTAATGAAAGGTGTGAAACATGGTTTTAAAACTAAACAAAATATAACCTTAGGTTTATTTTAGGGGGGTGTTATATGAGTACATTGTATTTTTCTTACAGAACATTCATCAGGTAAAATCCAGGTGGTAGATTAATAACTAGATAAACATTATTTGAGGTGTAAAATACATTAAATGCAACAGAGTATTTAACCAGAGTCCTTCCTCTTTTTTTCTCAACACTTCACATGTAGAAAAAAGATAATCGATAAAGAGATTTCAAAGTGTGGGTCTTAAATATTTGCAGACTTTAAAAGGAGCAATATTTTCAGTTCCCAACTATATCATGTTTATGGCTTCTCAGTTTACTCAATTTATTGATATCAACCTCTTTTTTTTTCTCTAGCTATCAAACACGCAATAGAGAAAATAGAAAGTTTTCAAGAACTATATTCTGTGGAAGCAAGTAAATTTTAGCAGTAAGTCAGTCTTGCTACTTGCTTACTTCCTTTTAAATGGACAAGATTCTTATAGAGGTATGAAGCATTATAGCGGAATAAAGTACAGTATTTTCTATGTAAATTGAAAAAATGGAAAACGTTTTACTTCATGGCATTAACGTCACAGGTAAATGTCAAGAGTTTATCACCAATTCAGAGGAAATTCTCTTTTCAGTAACATCTGGCATGATCTTTGACTTGTATCAGTTATAGAATGGTTGAGGTCGACTATTCCTACATTCAGAAAATCCAAACGATCTACATGACAAATGGAAGAGCCCACTGTAACTGATGTCTGGGGCAGACACAGTAACATATTACTCTGTGGGATGAGAGGTTACTGACACTGTAATATTATGTTTGACACTAATCATTATTTCCCAATTGAGCTATTTGAAAGTGTAGTCAGTATTTTGTTTGTTAAATTCTAGGTCATACGAATTGGGAATATGCTATCCCCCTCCCTGTATCCCATCAAATAGAAGAAAGTTGTTGGGATTTTATCGACTAAAGGCAAGTTTTAATGAAGAGTAAGATATCCTTCCTTACTTTTCTTTCTATACAGTATTTTTTTGCTTCTGTTTTAATCAGAATTTTTTTCATTTTACTCAATGGAAAAAATATAAACCTTCATGTGGAATTAAAATTTCAATGCTAATAATCTACTCCACTATTTAGAAAAATATCAAGCATCCATCCTTTATATACTGAACACGATACTGATTTTTTTAAAAAGCTGATTTATAAACACTTGATCTATCTTGTCTCTCGAATGTGCTCTGTTTCTATAATTCTGCCAATGGTTTTCATTTTCTTCTCCTAAGTTGACTCATTCTTACCTATTGTCACTCTCTACAGCTATCCTCCAGCAGTCCAATTGCTGATTAATAGTGCTACCCAGAACTTTTTCTGAAAGCACTATATGGCCTGCTCATTATAGCACTTGTCTATTTTGTGTTTTGAAAGCTTAATGTGTCTGAGCACCAGATACACATTCATCTGCTGTTCTTTTTGTATAAGTTTTCACCCAAACTTCTCTGCACTAGAAATGCATCACAGAGTACCATTTGATTTTATTTTAGGCAATGAGAGATATGAAGAGAAAGAAGTATGTACTATATAAATTAATTTGTTTGATTTCCAAATCCTCTGCATAGCAGGGGTTGTGAAAGAGTCATCCCAGAGCATATACTCACCTTGCTTAGCTTCTCAACTCACCTCATCCATGATTCTCACAGTTCATACAACATGAGCCACAGCAGTGAACTTGAGCTACTCAAGAATTTCTATAACTGTGGAAAAATGGGCTCACCTTGCGACTACTAGCCTTAGGTCTATACATATAAAGAATCCTGGGAGCTATAGTAGAAAAACATGAAAGAACAGACAAACAACCCCTTTTGCATTATCATCCATTATGCAAGGTTTGTCTTGAACCATTTTCGTGTTATTATTTCTCTTGTTATTTTGTCAGTTTCCATGTTTTGTGCTGCTATTCTGCCTATTGACATTACTGTTTATTAATATTACTTTTACCCTGGAATTGACATTACTACTCCCCTATCTTTGAAGTGACACAGAGTAGATTTTTCTATTTGAAAAACCAGTGCTGAGAGGGCTCTATAATAGACTGTAAAGAATTCAGAAAGTAGGAGCAAATATCATGAGAACCTTTCTAGCCAACTTTAGCCTGAGAGCTACAGGAAGTTGTACACATTTACTAGCCAGATAAAGTGATGTGTAGCATATTTGTAAGAATATAAATAATCTAAGATTGAATTAGGTACACTATTTTTTTAGGAGAGTGCACAGAAAGGACCTCAAAATGCCTGGCTACTTTTTTAAGAAGAATGAGCCAAGAACAGAAATGTCACAGGCAAGGGCAGCAACCGTTCCTCAGCACATTTTAAAGATACATCTTTGGGCCTTCACTTTATCACAGCATTATTCACCCTTGTAGGATGTTTTAAGAAGCATCTCACCAAAACCTTCTTTATTATAACTGATTAATTAATCGATTGGGAAAATTTTCTTAAGTGATAAACCACAACATGAATGATACTTGAGGAAGTTGGCATATAGGCAGCCATCACTGAGTTGTCATTTTTTGGGGTAAATAAGATTGATGACCTTCTTAAGAACAGAGGATGTAGTAAATCTTAAAAAAGGGTTGTATTACAAAGTTAAAGAGCATATAAAGGCTTGTTTTTCAAAATTTTCTCTATGACTACTACTCCACTATTAATTACATCAGAGAAAAAAGATCTTCCATCCCCATATATAAACCTTACTATATGACAAGTGCAGCTTCCATTCTGCATATTTCTGCATCCATCTTTATTCTCAGCATAACTGAATTTCAATTGGGTGGTAGGATGCCCTCATCTATGTGACATCATCTGTGCTCTGTGAATGTCTTACAAAGAATTCGTTCTTTTGGCATCTATGTGATAGACGAGTTGCTGTAGGGTCCACATGTAAATCTCCTGTGGAAGTCTCTTGTCCCACTTCTTGTGTGAAAGAGATAACCTATCTGATTGAAGACTCTACTAGTGACTGCAGTGGTTTTAATCCAGAAGCTATCTCAAATTATAGCTGAGAAAATGAGATCTAAAAAGCTTCTTATTGCTCTCAGGTTATAAAGCAATCATTTGACCAAGCTAGAAATGACACCTGCAATATTTGATTCTTAGATTGGTAATCTAGCCTTCAGTATATCACACTGTTTTCAATCTCAGACCAAACTATCTTTTAATTAACTTCGCTTACAAATACCTATTCCTTCATATATCAAAATGAGGAAATGATTCTTGAATTGTGTTGTTGTATTCGTGAGGAGTACTATGATTATTTTTTATCTCCACTTTAAAGATAAATAATCTGAATCTCAAGGAAAGTTTCCAGGTCACATCATATATCAAATTCTAGCCTATGTGTTTCATAGAGAACTGTAGACTGTTCTTAATTTCCATTCTAATACTATACTCTTACTATAAGTAATGAAATAGCTAAATAATGTATTCAAGTTAATAAGGCAAGGTAATATCAGAACCTGGGTAGATCCCATGTGTCCTAACTGTCAGTATCATGGACTCTCTACTCCTGATTTGGTCTAATCCTGCAAGGAAAGTTTCAGAGTCTTGGCCAAGTTCAATGCATATGAGTTGCACCTATACAGCAGTTACTCAGAAAGAAGATGTAGAATCCAAGGATGATGCAATATAGTATTTTACCACTCAAATTAATCAATTTCAGAAAATAAGACTAAAAGTACAGTTAAGAAGCAAGAAGGGCAAGAGGGAGATTTACTGCTGATCGAAATGGTCTAGTAATTCTTTGCTCATCCCCATAAAAATCATGCAGTGCAGCAGGAGGAAGAAATTAAAGGAGCATTTAGAAGGCCAGTGGCAATGGTATATCATTGTAAAGAAGAATGAGAGCGTATTAGGCGAACCATAGCATGAAGGAAAGAGAAGTCGGGGTCTGCTGTCTTATCTTGTATTATTCATCACAGGGAACTTGTCCATATAACACAGAAAGTTTCTCCTTGTTGGGAAAGAAAACTATTTTGAAAGAAACACATAAAATCTTATGTGTGCTATTTTTTATGTATATGTAAAAATATATTTCTGATACTAGAATCAGGAGGGAACCATATGTGTGGTATTTGCTAAAATGTTCAAATTTTGCATTGACAGTAGAGTTAACAATAGATACAGCTAATTTAGGTTGAAAAGTCTACTTCTGTTGTAATTCTTGAAAAATAAGTATTTGTATGGATTTTAATTTCTATAGATATTTTAACTTTCCCCAAAAGCTTTCATATCTTTTATCTCATCTGTTTATTTGCTAACATTTGTTAAGTGTCTGGTGTGTGCTGGGTTCTGTTCTAGATGCTGATGGTGCATTGGCTAATAAAACAGAGTTTACCCCTTTCCCTAGAAACTTATTAAATAAGTTTTTGGAGATTGATAAAGGAAGGAAAATCTGATTGATAAGAGAGTGAGTTTGTAGCAGGGACCAATTAATATAGAGTAGTCCTGGCAGATCATTGTGATGAGGGGGTCCTAGAGAGAGAAGGAGCCAGAGAAAGGTTTTTAATTTCTTTTAAGAACTCAGATAGGTATTTTGACCCTACATCAATGTACCTATCTTACAAAATTGGAAGGTAAGACACAATAAATGACTAATCCAAGGGAACACGGTGCGTTAGTGCATATTCAGGACTAAACCTAGGCTTCCTCATCCTCAGGTCAATGCCATTTTTGTTATATGAGAAATAAAGGGCAATTTCAGATTTATAGTATATATGGGCTGGTAAACAAATGCAAAATGATGATGCTTACTATTCTAGAGTGATACATGTTTTTCTCATTCAATTAATGGATTTGTTTTCTGTTCTTTGTTTTAATATAGCTTATATCTATTTGTGTATTACGAACTAGTGTTTTAGAGTGTTCACTTCTAGAATTAAAAAACAACTGCTAATAAGTGTAAATGAAAATCATATATCTTTAAAAGTACACACTTACCAAGAAATAGGGTTTTTATTATTATTTTTTTTAATAATTACTTTATTGTTGTTCAATTACAGTTATTTGCATCCTCTCCCTTCCCCTTCTCCCTCCCCCTGCAACCCCACCCCCCTCCCCAGCCTCCCTGCTGCCCCTTAGTTCTGTCCATGTGTCCTCTACCGTGATTCCTGAAAACACTTCTCCCACTTGTCCCCTCCCCCCTCCCCCCTGGCTATTGTTAGACAGTTCTTAATTTCAGTGTCTCTGGTTGTGTTCTGCTTGCTTTCTGCTTTTGTTGATTATGATCCAGTCAAAGGTGAGATCATATGGTATCTGTCTCTCACCACCTGGCTTACTTCAGTGAGCATAATGCTCTCCAGTTCCATCCATGCTGTTGCAAAGGGTATAAGCTCCTTCTTCCTTTCTGCTGCGTAGAATTCCATTGTGTAGATGTAGCATAGTTTCTTGATCCACTCATTTGTAGATGGGCACTTAGGTTGTTTCCAGCACTTGGCTATTGTGAATTGTGCTGCTATGAACATCGGAGTGCATAGGTTCTTTTGAATTGGTTTTTCAGGATTCTTAGGGTATAATCCCAGTAGTGGAATTGCTGGGTCGAAAGGCAGTTCCATTTTCATTTTTCTGAGGAAGTTCCATACTGTTTTCCACAATG
>PVJI01023030.1:0-24284 GCA_004026765.1 Micronycteris hirsuta
TTTCCTTTCATTTGGGGGTTGTTTCTTTGTCTTCCCATTGTTTGTGAGACTCTTCTTGCTAGCCTCTGTTTCTTAAATTAATCTGTCAAGTTCTCTGGAGTATCAAAGTTAATTTTGTTTCGCTGTCTCTATTTTTTGGACTGACCCCTGTCTGGGGCTGACTCTGTTCCTCTCACAGCTCCAGGTTTTAATGTCTCACTGTGTGAATGTTCAAATTCCCCTGTAATCTTGGGCATCAATCATCATATGTGTTGGAATACTGCTGCGTTTTCGCCCCGTTCCTCAGAAAATCAACCAGTGGGTAGGAGGACGTAAACTCTGTTCCTCCTAACTCGCCGCCATCTTCCCTCTCTCTCCTTTTCTCTTAACTCACATCTAACCCATTAGAAAAATCTTGTTAGTTCAATTTTTCAAAAATGAGGAAAATACCATCACTTATCCCATTCACCACAACCACTCCAGTTAAAACTGTATCACCTCTCACCTGAATTAAGAATTTGTTTGTTTCTACCTGTTTCTGTCTCTGTTCCTGACAGACTATTTTCATTAGACTAATAGAGCAAACTTGTAAAAGGGTAAGACAAATCATATTTTTTCTGCTCATATAACTTCTGCTTAAATAGCTTCCTATCTCAGTGCAATCATGGTGGATATCTGTGGCCCGTCTTCTTATCCTCACCTTACCACTGCTCACCCCAGGGGTGTGCCTGGTTCCTGCTCCTCAGTCACCCTGGGTACACACCTGCCTTTAAGCCTCACCCTTCTGTACTCACTATTCTCGCCACTGAATACTCGAGACAGAAGCATACTCAACTCCTTCAAATCTGTGTTCCGATGTCACCTTCTCAGCAGACCTTTCTTGAGAAATATATTAAAAATCACACCCCATTTCCTCCACCCCTGCTCTGCTCATCCTTCCTTCTTATTTGGTCCCATACTATGCATCACCTTTGACAAGCCATTTTTAAATTAGTTTATTTTCTTTGCCTCCATGTGCTCCCCACACTGGAATGGAAGCTCCACTGAGGGCAGGGACTTTGATTTGTTCATGGGTTTGGGGTTTTCTCTCCCTTTAGTGCTATTTTGTTTAATAACCTCCAACATGATAATTCTGAAGGACTTCATATGCCATCCCCTTTAACATTATCCTAAAAAGTGTTTTGTTTTCTTTTTCTTTAAAGACTTTTTTTCTTCTGGCACCTTTGTTTTCTTTCTTTTTTTTTTTTTTAAGATTTTTTGTTTATTTATTTTTAGAAAGAGGGGAAGGGAAAGACAAAGAGAGGGAGAGAAACATCAATGTGTGGTTGCCTCTCCCATGCCCTGTACTGGGGACCTGACCTGGCCCACAACCCAGCCATGTGCCCCGACTGGGAATCAAATCAGCGTCCCTTTGGTTCACAGGCCAGCACTCAACCCACTGAGCCACACCAGCCAGGGCTGAATAGGCAGCTTTCGGTTCCAAAGCCTGAAGTCCCAGCCCCTGCACTGTACTGCTTTCCTTTGGCATCATGGTTCAGCCTGTCGCCCAAGGTATCATTAGTGCCCCATAACCTGCGAACAATGTTCTTTTTTTAATTTTTTTTCTCTAAATTACAGCATCCTTTTGTTTTTTACTTTATTGTTGTTCAATTACAGTTGTCGGCATACTCTCCCCTCCCCTCCCCCTCCAATCCCACTTCCATTCCCTGCCTCCCTCCCCACCCTTGGTTCTGTCCATGTGTCCTCTATAGTGGTTCCTGAAAACCCTCCCCCCCATTGTCCCCTCCCCCCTCCCCCCTGTTTATTGTTAGATTGTTCTTAATTTCAATGTCTCTGGTTAAGTTTTGTTTGTTTTTTGCTTTTGTTGATTATGTTCCAGTTAAAGGCGAGATCATATGGTATTTGTCCCTCACCACCTGGCTTACTTCACTTAGCATAATGCTCTCCAGTTCCATCCATGCTGTTGCAAAGGGTATAAGCTCCTTCTTCCTCTCTGCTGCGTAGAATTCCATTGTGTAAATGTACCATACTTTCTTGATCCATTCAGTTGTAGATAGGCACTTAGGTTGTTTCCAGCACTTGGCTATTGTGAATTGTGCTGCTATGAACATTGGAGTGCATAGGTTCTTTTGAATTGGTTTTTCAGGGCTCTTAGGGTATAATCCCAGTAGTGGAATTGCTGGGTCAAAAGGCAGTTCCATTTTTAGTTTTCTGAGGTAATTCCATACTGTTTTCCACAGTGGCTGCACCAGTCTGCATTCACACCAACAGTGCAGTAGGGTTCCCTTTTCTCCACCTCCCCTCCAACAGTTATCCGTTGCTTTGTTGATGATGGCCATTCTGACTGGTGTGAGGTGGTATCTCATTGTGGTTTTAATTTGCATCTCTCTGATGGCTAATGATGTTGAGCATCTTTTCATATGTCTCTGGGCCCTTTGTATGTCCTCTTTCGAGAAGCGTCTGTTCTTGTCTTTTGCCCATTTTTTAATTGTTTTTTTTGTCTTCCTTAAAAAATATATTTTATTGATTATACTATTACAGTTGTCCCATTTCCCCCCTTTATTCCCTCCACCATGCACACCCCTTCCCACGCACATTCCCCCCCTTTGATTCGTGCCCATGGGTCATACATAGAAGTTCTTTGGCTTCTACATTTCCTATACTCCCCCTGTCTTATCCTCACCAGTCTATTTTCTACCTACCATTTATGCTACTTATTCTCTGTACTTTTTCCCCCTCTCACTCCCTTGTTGATAACTCTCCAGGTTATCTTCATTTCTGTGATTCTGTTCTTGTTCTAGTTTGCTTAGTTTGCTTTTGTTTTTGTTTTAGGTGTGGTTGTTAATAACTGTGAGTTTGCTGTCATTTTACTGTTCATAGTTTTTGATCTTCTTCTTTTTCTTAGATAAATCCCTTTAACATTTTATATAATAAGGGCTTGGTGATGACGAACTCCTTGAACTTGACCTGATCTGAGAAGCACTTTATCTGCCCTTCCATTCTAAATGAAAGTTTTTCTGGATAGAGTAATCTTGGATGTAGGTCCTTGCCTCCCATGCCTCTCTGGCCCCTTCTTGCCTGCAAGGTTTCTTTTGAGAAATCAGCTGACAGTCTTATGGGGACTCCTTTGTTACTAATTGTCTCCTATTCTCTTGCTGCTTCTAAGATTCTCTCCTTATTTTTAATCTTGGGTAATGTAATTATGATGTGCCTTGATGTGTTCCTCTTTGGGTCCACCTTCTTTGGGACTCTGAGCTTCCTGAACTTCCTGGAAGCCTATTTCCTTTGCCATATCAGGGAAGTTCTCCTCTAGTATTTGTTCAAATAAGTTTTAAATTTCTTGGTCTTCCTCTTCTCCTTCTGGCACCCCTATAATTTGGATTTTTGAACATTTAAAGATGTCCTGGAGGTTCCTAAGCCTGTCCTCAGATTTTATTTATTTATTTCCAGACAGAGGAGAGGGAGGGAGAAAGAGAGGGAGAGAAACATCAGTGTGTAGTTGCCTCATGCACAACCCCCACTGGGGACCTGGCCGGCAACACAGGCATGGCCCCTTCTGTGAACTGAACTGGTAACCATTTAGTTTGAGGCTCACACTCAATCCACCGAGCCACACCAGCCAGGGCCTAAAAAGTTTTTTTTTAAGTTATGCATTGGAAATGTTTCTGGGACACAAAAGGCTGGAAAAATCCCATGGTACACCCTATCTGTCCTCTCTCAGCATCTCTGGGTCCCTGTTTCAGAGCTATGCTGTTGCTGCTGTTGCTCTGCTGGAGTTGAACTGCAATGCTCTGCTGCCTTGTGGAACATTTGTCTACCCGTGTAGCTAAGGAGGACACAGTTATGCTTTTGAGAGAGAAGAAAAACCATGGAGAAATATGTGGGTTTATGTTGAGGCCCAGAACCCCTATGAGTTGTCTGCCAAATTTAAACTTGTTTCAACAGAGCTAGAGCAGGACTGACACCATCATGCATGTTAGGGGGTGTAGTGACTTAAAGAAGGATTTATTCTGCTTGGTGACAATGTTTCCCAGGGATCGTGGCCTCAGTTGGCTCCGTTGGTGGTGGCGTGTCCAACTGTGAAGTCAAGGACCAGCAGAGGCAGTGTGAGTCAACTCTTGCTTATCCGATGCTCCCAGATGAAAGAATGGGGCACTTTCTTAGTAAGAAGGGGATTCCTTTTGGTGCAGAAGAGCCTGCTACGCCTCCGTAAAGTGAGGAAAATCAAGCTCATTGATATTGCTGCTCTCAGTACCTTCTGTTACTCTCACGTGGTTAGCTGGCATCAAACCACCTCCCAGAGAAAACAAAGGCTGAAGTGTTGGTTGTGGTAAAACTACCTGTTTGTTTTCTTCTTTGTTCTATTCAGCTTGTTGGAATATTTATTTCATCCTTGCTTCTCATGCCTTGGATATATTTTAATTTATCTAAGAGAGATTTCAAGGTCGTTAAAATTCATCTTTTAAAGGTCACTATCCTGCATTGTCAAATTTGTAGTTATAGAGGAATCAGGCTTTAAACTTTCTAATAGATATTCCATAAAAGCTCTAATGGCATATGGCAGAGAGGAAATATTTTACTCAGCTATACCTTTGAAAAGCAATAATCACTGCTAGCACTGCTGCTGTTCTATTATGAGTGGTATTTTTCTTCTAAGAATGACTAATTCTATCTAGTAATTTAAAAAAGCTCTCATTCAGAATGACTAATAAAGATTAAGTAAATGCTATGTAACATTTTATAAAATATTTTTGAGATATGGATCCATCTATATTTCCACAAGCATTTGTTTTACTGTATTTTTCCCTTACTATTTATTCCCCTTATACCCTCTACCACCTCTACCCACCACCCTGCAATCACCATGTCCATGAGTCCTTTTGTTTTTGCTCCGTCCCTCTACTTCCCCAACCCCACCCCAGAGCTGGCAGCCTGCTCTCTATGACTATGTATAAGTAATTGATCACAGAAATATATAGACACTTGATTGATATACATATGCAACTCAACACCTAGCATCATTCTGGAAAACAGAAAGGCCATATGCATATATGCATGTACTATTAAAATTAGAAAATTAGATTTTAACCTTTAATATATTTTTAAATATAGCTAACACATAATAAACCCTCTGGGATTATTACAGGTCCAGAACCTTCTGAATTAAATAGTGCATGTTAAGAAAAGAATTTTATCATGCAGAGGCAGGCTTTTTTTTTTCTCTTTAACCTTATTCAGTAATATGTAATTTCCAACAAATACAGACTGTCAGCTGTTAACATCCTCTAACTGCAAAATGAGGATAAGAAATTTAATGCCGGTAGTTTTGTTTTTATGACTGTTGCCCATAAATCACACACTGGTTATGGTTGAGTATTTGTATGCATTTTTCTTCCACTTGAAGTTCACTGCAAATATGACAAACTGTCTAATTCCCTGTGAAACAGCATTAGTTGTTACCATGAAAAACTATGTAGATTGTTCAAACACCTTCTGTAATCTCTAAGCAACTAACACTAGAATTGGGACATTAAGATAGGGGGGTATCTACAGCTCCACTGTATTCCATCCTGGTCACATTTACACCAGGAAATTTTGAGACAAAAATACGGAGGTATTTTTTAAGGTAAGTACCAGAGTTGTAATGTGTTTAATATAATTTAGATTAAAAAAATTGACTGCTATCTGTTTGTCTATTTGAATGTTGTATCATTCGTTAGAGAAATTCATTAGAGAATATTTATCTATTTGAATGTTGTGTCATTCATTAGAGACAACAGTTTATTAGAACTGGATTTGGGGTTAAAAAAGGAAGTCACCTTGGACTAGGTCAAAAATGTTATGTTATTAACCTGTACATTTCTTAAAGGCAGAAATTTATTGTCATTTCTGTGGCATTTACTAATTAATATTTTTAATTATAATCATTTGCTATAAGAAATCATCCTAGGTTTGTTGTTTTTTTTTTTTTTAACTGAAACAATAGTAAAAATTGCCAACTTCTCTGAGTGGACCTTAAGAAAAGAAAAAGTGTATATAAGATAGTTCTGATGTCTCATTTAGTCTTGAGAAAGATGAAACTTGAGAAAATTGGATAATTTTTTTTGATGAAGTATCTAAAAATCTTAAGTAATAATTATCCTTTTAAGGAAACTTAGCACTGTAATTATAAACTACAGCACCATAGTTTATCTGAGATAGCCTTCCTTGAAGTGGAAAAGCCTCTTTGAAATGGAAGCCACAGTAATCAAATAAGTGAGGCACCTGAATTACAAAAAAAAGAGGAAGGGGAGGGGGAATGAGGAGAAAGAGGAGGAGGATAAGGAAGGCTACTGCCAACGCTTATACTGCAGGACCTAAATTCATCCCTATTCTTAAGGAGACCAACAACTTTCAGCAAATGCATTCTCACCCCTTCCCAATTTCTGGTAAGGTATCCACTGCAGGTCTTCTATTTTAGCAAAACTTCAGTTAGATTACTTCACTGATTAAACTTGAATCTTTAACCTGTATAGACTTCTAAAGAAACGAAGCAAAGGAAAGTTTGCTTTGGAGAGACTCAACGAGGGAGAAAGCGATTTCTTCTTTCCTTCTTCTTGGGTGTGTAGCAGCCAGCATTTGGGGCTATAGGAGGATGGTTCAGCTGAGAAGCATGTGCCCAAGACAGCGGGACCATGACAAACCGGCAGGCTGAGCTGACCCTCTACTCGCATGAGGTCCGATGGTGTTCTACCAAGGCACTGTTAATGGGTAAGTCGAGATCCTTTCCATGGTCACTTTATGCTATTGACACGCTTGGAAGAGAAATTTGGAAAATTTAAATTCATTTAATCTGCTCTCTCATTACAAAGACAAGGCAGCGAAGGTGAATTTACATCAAGGTTACTAACTAAATTTGACTCATAATGAGATAGGAAAATCCAACCTCCTTTTTCTAATGAGCAATTTGGGCAGAAAGAACTCTGCAATTAATATTAATATTAGAGATCCAAGAGAAATTCCTTCATTCTATTTATGTAATTATTTCCCTTCTTTTTTTCATAACAACCCCTTGCCTTCACCCCATAATCAGAACACTGCTTGGGTTTCTGCCTGAATCACTGCTCCCCCAGTGCTTGATCTATGTGATCTCAAATAAATACTTGTAGCCCCTGATTTTAGGCTAACACTAGAAATCTCTCCCAGGGAACTAACCTGAAGCCTTCTACCTGAAGAAATTTCTGCTACTGTTACCCAAATATCACTAATGCACAGACATACTGCCAAGGTTGAACTGGGTTAAAATAACAAGGGAAATTTCATGGACTTTTTGTTTTGAATAGAAAAACCTGTATGAGTATACAATTCTGAAATTAATTTCCTTCTATACTAATAATTGATTCAAATAAAATAAGATAGTTTTGTGGTGTAACTTTTGATAAATAGAAAGAACTATATAGTAACTTTATAAAATAAATTCCAGAAATGATTGATTTCTAGGTCATCATTTTACGTGCATTACAAAGGAAGACATTTTCTATGATCTTACCTATGTTTTCTTACATTTCTCAATGAACATTTTTCTTATTCTCAATATTTTCTTTTATAAACCTTTTCCTATTTTATGTATCAATATTTCTTCATTCTATTTTGATAACTGAATGGATTTTACCTCTTAGAATATATATGTTTTCTTTTTTTCCTTTGCCAACACAGAAGGCATTCTCTACTTTAGTACACTTCATGGCCTGCTATTATGTGACAATTTTCTTTGCCTCCTGTTCCCTACTTCCAACATGTAAGACCTATTCTGGCACAGATATAAAATTAGTTTTGCTCAATGGATTTCTTGTCATGCATGTGCACAAAGCGTCATTTACCTTCAATTTAGATTTTTGTTTTCCTCTGGTGACTCATTTTGCAGCATCTGTGTTTATTCTATAACCTGTGGATAAGGCATGTTTCTCTGGCTGGGAGCTGGCTAAGCATTTGCTGTTGGCTGCCATGTGTTAGCAATTCCTGAATGCAGGTCAGGGGTGCTCTGTCTTCTGCTTCAGAAATTACTGCTCTTTATACATTTTCTATGTGGTAATCAGCTTAGGTCCTGTTCCTTCATTTCAGGGATTTGTTGTTGCTGCTCTTCTTGATTTACCTAGTGTATCACAGATAATTTTGTTAATTTCCTGGTAGGAAATAAATACAAATCTTACTAATGCTGGTCACCTATGTCAGATATTTAGTTACAGTTAATGCTTCGCCTCTTCTCCAGTACTAAATGTGATCACAGTGCTTTGCTCTCTCTCCTTCCTAAAATTCACCCCGCATCTTTGGGCCTCTCTCCTGCCAGTGCAAACCCATTCCAACCACGAGCTTTTCCACCGATAAGTTCCCGGTCTGTTGTTCACATACATGTTTGTCACTCATGGGCTGGTACTCAAATGTGCTTGAGATTATTTTTATCCTAAATTAATGGATTATTTAACTTATTTTACAATTAGTGGGCTTTTTTAAAATACTCTTAATCAATGGATCTTGCTTTCCGAGATTATTTGATTAAGGTGCGGACTAAGTTACAGTAGGGGGAATCAGTTTGTGCATGCAATAAAAGTTTGCACAGGGGGAAGTTATTGACCAGTTTTAAAGGGTGTGTAAATCTTGTGTTTATGTTTAGGAAGCGAAGAGATTTCAAAGTAATTAGATTTAAAATGTGTATTTAAACAAAAATGGTTACTAAACAAGAACTTTTTCATACATAGAAGGAAGTTTGCTGTCCATTCATGCAGATTGTTTAATAAATAACTCCTTTTCTTAGCAAGGTTATTTGATTCCAAGAGAAAACAGCTAATCGCAAATTATGCATTCCTTGGAAATACCTAAAAAGCACTATGGAGAAGAAGAATCATTTCAACTGTGAAACTAGGGAATTGATCTAGTCCCACTGAGACCCCTGTTTCAATTTCAAGGCTTTTCCATCTTGTCATATGAAATAATAATGATTTTTTAAAATCCTACTGTGTCAAAACCATGGCCCTTCCTTTTATGCTTGGCTATGCTAACCAGTACATCAAAAGGTATTTCATAATGACTTAGATATTGTGTGAGATTTCCAGGGCTGACGTAACAAAGTGCCACAAACTGGGTGGTTTACAACAAAGAAACGTATTCTGAACAGTTCTGGATGCTAGAATTCCTAAATCAGTGTGTTGGCAGGATCGTGCTCTCTTTGAAGCTTGTAGGGAAGGATCCTTCCTGGACTCTCTCAGCACTGGTACCCCAGATATTCCTTAGTTTGTGGGAGCATAACTCTGGTCTCTGCCTGGATATTACATGGCATCTTCCCTCTGTCTGTCTCTGTCTTCACATGACTTCCTCTCTGTGTGTCTTTCCCATATTGCCCATTTCTTACGGAGACATCACTTATACTGGATTAAGGTCCCCCATATTCCAGTGTAACCTCATCTTAACTGATTAAATATGTAACAATGCTATTTCCAAGCAGATCCCAGTTTCAGCTACTGGAGGGTAGAATTTTAACATATTTTGTGAAGGACACAATTAAATTCATAACAAACTAAGTTTATTTCTTGCCAAAGTAACATGCCGGATGGGTAGACAGACTGGCAGAGTCATCTTGCAGACATTCATTCAAGACCCAGATTGACAATAGCCCTACCATATTTGAAACAGGATTCTAAGGACTCTGTAAAAGTTATGGCCATGTCCAACACCCAGAGAGATTAATGGATATGGAGGAGCAAGAGTGGAATAGGCCAGACATGGAAGTGACACCCTTAATTCCTGCTTGGGTCACATTGGCTAGGATTATAAAGTCTAACTGTGTGTTCCAGAAGAAAAAATGAATACGGGATTTTCTGAGACAAAAGAAATCTCTGTCATTTTTACACAATGACACTATAAGGCATTTTATGAGATAATATGGATGTCATCCTATGTGATTGGGGTAACCATAGCTTCCGGCATCCCTATGGCTACCTAGGTTTATGTGTATCATCTCAGAAAAATTATTAATTGCATTTCCTCTCCCTCTCAAATGTGACCTGATTTGGATAATAATTTACATGGTCATCCTATCAGTAAGGATGAAATCCTAAAATAGGAAGACAAAGAACACCCCTCCCACACCCGCACTAAAAGAAGGTATCAAATGTGCCAAGTGAAAGCAAAATTTCAACTTGCCGTGCTCCTCAAGGAGCATTTAACATATTTCAAATTCTACAAGAATGGTATTTGGCAAGATTCTGAACCATATGTCTGTAGCATTCTTCAAACCGGAGTGATTGAAAAGGTGTTTAAGACATTTTAATAAAGTATAAGTATACACCTGTCTAAAAAGCGTGATCTTTAAAAAGTATTTTCTAACTGATCTGAGATAAACAGACTTTAAGGCACCTATATGATAGTCTTATCTGCACTCAAAATAAATATATCGTGGGCACTTTCTAAATGAAAGTTTTTGATAGGTATCTTTAGAATGAATATTAATGCAGGGAAAAGTTGCTCAATGGAGATCTGGTGCCAGTTTCCTGAACTACTGATTCTGCTTATCTGAATTAAATGTGGCTTTACTTTGTTTGGAAAAGCACATGTTGAAATATTCCTGAGATTGTCCTTGAGATTTCTTCATTTTTTTTGGAATTCCTCATCATAATGAAATGATCCATTCACTCTATGTACTAGATTTAAGAAGCAAAGTGCCCTCTCATTTTTTAAATTAGTCAAAACGTAAAGAAAATTTGAACTCAAAAGAACTCGTTTATCTTTTGCTACACCTCTATGGAGTGTTTCCATAGCTCTGTTGCCAATTCCTCGGCATAAAAGAACTCACAAACTCTGAAATTTGAGCTTTAACTTTCCTATATTTAAGTCAGGGAGGCCTGCTGAAATTCTTATATTGGGTAATAATATTTAACTTAGCTTTTATAGAAGAGTTTTTCTTAAAGTAATCAAGTCTATATATACACACATAACTTCTATACGTTATTTATACAAGAATTCAAGCATATGTATGAAAGGCATGATTAACAATATGTTTTGCATTAAATGTCTTACAGAAGTCAATGCACTTTTTTATCATGATCTTTTTTCTCAGGGGTTACATGTGAACATTTATAGTCATTGCACATTCTTGCCAATATCTGTCAACTCACAATGAAATTCAGCTGAAAAGGCTTTGGACTATTCAATGGTCACAGACAGAAACTTTCTAAATGTCCTTCCGAGTCTCATACAAGTCTCCTATGGTATGATACTGGAAAAAAATAAAAAATCTAGCTCCAATTCTTTTACTATTGATTGAAAATCTGAAAGAGTTGGACTATCCTTGATAGCTAGCTATGAAGAGAAAAACAGTATTTTGCACAGTAATAGTAATGCTACCGGTGGTTTCAAATATAACACACTCAAAATAATTCCCCAATCACAGTTATAAATATACAATCTACTTGGCACTGTATGAATTTGGATCATAAAAATATATTCAATATACATGCCAAAGTATTTCCTTTAGAAAGTATTTATACAACTTTCTGATTACAAAAAGATGGATAGAAGGAAGGAAGGAAGGCAGGCAAAGAGAGAAAACATAATTAATTGTTGGTAACATTAGATTTTATACTTTTGCTCTTAACACTGTGAATAAAGGTAGAATATTCTGCCAGAAAAATAAATGAATTAATATCAACAGTTTGGCGAACACATGCTTCACATCTACTGTAACACCAATTAACATTTCTTCCAGGGATGTGATTTTTAAGTTTTTGAGTCATTAAGATGGATAATTAGCACTTGATGTTAACAGAAATATTTGTAATCCAGGCATTAATAATTGCAACAGTTATTTAATAATCACTTCATCCTGCACAAGTCTTCAGATTTTCTGAGCACATATTTTGGAAGAGCACTTTAGAAAATAAATGCTTCATTTTTAGTGGCCTAAGTAACTCTCACTGAGTTTTAGGTTTTTTTAAAGGGTATAAAAAGAATCGATTAAGATGTGCAGAATGAGTAATTGTATGATCTGAGTTCCAGTGAAGCATGAAACTAAAGCAATGTTGGACATTTGCTTGATAAATGTCTCACAAATAGATTTTAGAAGTTTCATATATATATTTTTAAAAGACATTTTTAAGTGAAAAGTTAAATAAAAGCTATTTACAAGCCTTCAAAGAGGAAAGAGTGTTACTTTCAAAGCCTGGTTTTCGGATTCTCTGTGTATGAAACTTAAACTTTACACTCTAAGATCTCATGACCAAAATTAGCTATAAATTCATCTTGTCTTGTTGTCTTTCAGTTTCTTTCAGAAAGTATTTCAAACTCCTCTCCAGCTACTCCTGCCAGTATCCAGCATTCCCCTATAATCGCCTGCCTAATAAAATCCAAACATAAATACAGATGCCAAATAATGGCATCAATTTTAAATTAATCTTAATCAGCACTAAAGTTGTGATTACCAGCCCTGACTGGGAAGTTGTTCACTGGTGGCGTGGTGGCAGTGACGAAGCTAACATTTATTGGTGGCATTTCCTCTCCCTCTCAAAGGTGACCTGGCACTCCGCTGGGTGCAGCGGTGTGTGGGGAAAGATCCTGAGCTTCTCGTTCAGACAAGCCAGGTTTCCAAAACTAGCTCCCTCATTTACTAATTGTGTGTCCTCTGAGTAAGTCACTGAGTTTTTCTGAGATTCTATTTTCTCTGAACCTCAGTTTCTTCGTCTTTAACATATTTAAAAGCCCATACAGATTGCAATGTTTGAGAAATAAATAGTATTTCATAGATAAAATGCTATGCTGAGTAAATGCTCCAGTATTAGTTCCAGTCCATTCCTGCTTTCTGCTTTTGTCTGTTTCATGTACTTTTCTTTTCAGGATTACATTGCAAAAGTTTATACATTTTTTCACTATCTACTCATTATTTCTTATAAGAACTCAAGAAGAGCCAGAGGATATTCATTCTATTTCAAGGACTTTACTATTAAAGGGATTTCTATATTTCTTCTGAATTGCTGCTACTGTGCTTCTGTGGTCTAAATTCAATATATATTTTTCTTTTTTTTTTCATTAATTTTATACTTCCACTTTCCTTTTGCTGCTTTGTAGTATTGCTGCTCATATTTCCTTTTGGTCTGTGCCCTAGATTCAACCTGAATAGGCCACTTTTGGGGTGCTCATCCCTCTACTTACCCACATTTAAGGTCATCTAATCTTTTAAAGTAAAATCCCTTGGCTTTTGGGTCCATTACTCATATAACTTCTTTCATGTTCTACTAATTTCCCTGACCACAAAGGAAATTTTTTTTCTAGTCCCTTCTGTGGGTTCAAGTTGTAGTTACTTTTCAGAACAATATTTTCATGGAAAAATATAGTAAACATTTGGAAGGATTATAATATATTTTCTCTCTAACATTTTTAATGGCTGCATATGTATGATACATTATATAACTAAGACTATCTTGGTATATATATATATATATATATATATATATTTATATTTATCTTATTTTCTATCACAAATAACACTGAAGTAAATATCTCTGAGGCTAGATTTTTATATATATTTAAGGATATTGCTTGTCAACTGAGAATGTTCTCTTTTTTCAAGGATGCCTACCTCATTTTACATATGTGTCAAACATTTTTTTTTCAGTTTGTCCTTTTTTTCTTGGTTAACTTTGTCATTTGTTTTAATAGATGTACTGAAGTTCAAAACATTTTTATTCAAGTCTATCAATACTTTCTTATTTTTTAACCTTAGAATATTGGAAATATTTTTCTCACTTATGATAATGTCAATAACATCATTCTTCTAATAACAGCAGGATTCCATTTTCAAAAATTATTTAAATGTTTTATCTAGTGAGAAGTTTTTGGCATATAAAATTAAGTGGGTTCCTAAATTTCTATGTACATTAGTCCCCCCTTATCCATAGGAGTTGTGTTCCAAGACACCCAGGGATGCCTGAAACTGCAAAGAGTAGCAGTCATTATATACGAGATCTGTCCAGGGAAGTCCAACCATTGTTAATATAAAGAGAACGGTATGAGTGACATCAATGTAACTTGGCAGCCAAGGTGAGTGGACTGGCATGCACATGAGTGAACAATGATGACTTCACTGTACTAGTCAGTGGGGGCAGTGGATGCTATTGAGTGAACATGTGTACTGTGTAGTCAATCGCATTCAAAATGACTGAGTGGAACAATGAATCTGCATCAAATTTTGCATTAAGCTTGAACATTACTCCACGGAAACTATTGGCAAAACATCAAATCACATAGATGACTCATCCTCCTACAGCCCTGACTTGGTGCCCTACGACTTCTGGCTTTTCCCAAAACTAAAATCACCTTTGAAAGGGAAGAGATTTCAGACCACTGATGAGATTCAGGAAAATACAACAGGGTCCCGGATGGCAACTGGGAGAACTGTGTGAGGTCTCAAGGTGCCTATTATGAAGGGGACTGAGGCATCATTGTCCTGTGTACAATGTTTCTTGTGTCTTATATATTCCTCAATAAATATCTCTGTTTTTCATATTACATGGTGGGATACTTTCTGGACAGACCTCATATACTATGTTTTTCCTATATATACATACCTGTGATAAAGTTTAATTTATAAATTAAGCACAGTAAGAGACTAACAATACTACTAATAAAGCAGAACAATTACAATAATATAGTATAATAAAAGTTACGTGAATGTGCTCTCTCAAAATATCTTCTTGTATGGCACTCATCTTTCACGTAGAGAAAGCACTTCACCACTTCTTTGTCACATCCCAATTGCCAGCACTCCCACGCTTACACTTTAGGACCACTGTTAAGTAAAATAAGGATTACTTGAATACAAGCACTGCAACACGTGCCTGTGGATCTGAAAACCCAGAGGCAGATATGGTGACTGCTGTGACTGACAGGCAGTAGCGTACACAGTGTGTGGATGCTGGACTAAGGGATGATTCAGGGCCCAGGTAAAGCAGGGCAGTGAGAGACGTCATCATGCTACTCAGAACGACACACAATTTAAAACTTACAAATGTTTTTTTTTATTTTTTCTTTTAATATCTTTGGACAGCAGTTGAAGTTGATGATAAGTAAAACAAGGCAGAGCTTAACTGTGGACTGGGAACGGTACTGCATCAACAAAATCATTGGTCTTCTTCAATTTTTGCAGTGACTCAAATGCAGCTTTTAACAAGTGCACGTGTACACACAAATATGGTTTTTGCTTATGTAAGTGTATATTTGTTCACAAAATGTCTCTGTGTTCATCCATGTCTTCTGTGCCCATTTCATGTCATTAATTATAGCTTTATAATAATTGTGTATAGATATATGACCATACTTCACCTCACTACTGTTCACTTTCAAATTTGTCTTTACTATTTTCTTGTGTATAATCTTTATGACAAACATTTAAATGAAAATTTGAAAAAGTTTTTATTTAGCTATTATATTTGACAAAATTAATGTCTAACCACATTTTTTATCGGCTGTTCTATGCCTCAGGATCTTCATCTATAAAAGAACTTTAAAAAAGTGCCTAACTATGGATCTCGACAATACCATGCTGACTGAAATAAGTCAGACAGAAAAAGTCAAGAACCATATCATTTCACTCATATGTCGGATATAGAAATGAAAGCAGCAAACAAACAAGACAGACAGACCCTCACAGACACACAATAGGGGAGGGAACGGGGGTTGGGAGAGGTAGACAAGGGTAAAGAGATGCATGTGACGGTGACAGAGACTTTGGATGGACACGCAATACAATATACAGATGATGTATTACAGAATTGTACACTTGAAACCTAATTTTATTAACCGGTCTCACTCCAATAAATATAATAAATTTTTTAAAAGTGTCTAACTTTTAGATTTTGCAGTGAGGATTAAAAGGATAATCAAGCAAAGCACATACACTGGCTTATCAATAACTTTTAATTTTTTCATTGATATTTTAATTAATATTTTTAGGAAAGCCATAAGTCATTTACATTGTCTTTTGAGTTGCCCATTTGAATTAATTATAACTTATGATTTCAACAGATAAAAACCCAACTTCCATCATCACCACTCCAAAATTCCTGAATAACTGGATCATTGGCAGACTTGGTAGCATGCTCATGGGTTACATACAGATGAGAAAGGTTATCAATCAACCTAGTAGTGTTATTGCTATCATATTTTATTGGCTTTTAAAATTATATATATATATATATGTATCTGTATGTATACATATATGTATTATGAATAATATGTGAATATGTTTATATTTTCAGATTATTATTTTTTACAACATTTTACTTTTTTGGATGGTTAGTTTACAATGTGCCTTTTTCCTAATCTATTGATCCAAATGCTTAGTTAATTTACTTTAATTATTTTTACATTAAAAGCATTAAAGATACGACTTTTGTTTTTCTGAATGTAGCTATTTTGGTAACTCATATTTAGATATGAAGAGTTTTCAATAACATCAACACACAAATAAAAAGAAATTGTAGTATTAAATTTCTTTTTGAAAGAAGTAATACCTAGAAGCATAACTTTTTAATGTTTTAAGTCATTTAAAAATAAAAACTTTTAATTTCAAATTTCATTGGATTCCTGTCAGAGATTTTGTCTACAGTATCAATTTCTGGATATGTATTGAGGTATTATAACATGATAAGTTATTTTCCAATATTCCATCTACAAAAATACAGTAAAATTTTTGAGCGTATATTTTTTAAATAAAAAAATTTAAGTTTAAGACTGTGCTCTGAATTCTAGTTCTGACATCTTTCCTAAAATCCTTTGAGTTTGAGTTTTGCAACAACGGGACAACTCCAATAAACTTCCTTATCCTTGTATCATGGAAATCTAACCATTTTTAATCTGATAATATCTGCTTTAAATGGCCACTCACCAGCCTACACAGAAAATGGCCGTTACAAACTGTGTTACATCTATTCCACGACAACTAAACCTGGAATTTTTACACATGTGTAAAAGATTATAATAAGAATAAATATCTATAGGTTTTGTGTCTATAGAATTTTGTAGATACTTTGTTAATCCTTACACATATTTCTCCTAACAGCACTCTGAAATCCTTATTCTATAATTACCATTTCACAAGTGGGCTAAACCACAACTTACGTAAATTAAATAATTAAGCAGCAGATCCTTTATTGGAACCTAGGTCAATCAGACAGCAGATTCTATAATCTTATCCATAAAAATAAACTTTAATATCAACAAGAAGAACGTAATGATTACATACATATGCACACACACAGCTGTTGGCCATGCTATATTCTTTCTTTGCCAAAGTGGAACTAGAACATTTCAAACAGATAAGCTCACCCCACAAAAAACACTCTTGATAGCTTGTACCAACTAGTTTTAGTAGTTATTTTTCATCATGCTTTTTTAAAGATTTTATTTATTTATTTTTAGACGGAAGGGAAGGGAGGGAGAAAGAGAGGGAGAAAAACATCAATGTGTGGTAGCCTGTCATGTAGCCCCCACTGGGGACCTGGCCTGCAACCCAGTCATGTGCACGGACTGGGAATCGAACCCACGACCCTTTGGTTCGCAGCCTGCGCTCAGTCCACGGAGCTACACCAGCCAGGGCTCATCATAAGTTTTTATTACTATAAACCCATATAAATTTATAGTTATAAATCCCAGAATGAAGAATTCAGCCGTCTGTAAGATCTTAACATCTCCTCAAGAATACTTGTTTTCCTCAAATAATAATTTTTCAATTGGTGATCTTTGAAAAAAATCACTATAATTAATATTATATGACAATGTTTTTATGATTTTGTGATTTTGAGCGACTGGAAAGTTACAGATTGTAGTTAATCAACTAATAAACTGTTAAAATTCTCTTAAACAGCTATTGGCACTCTAAAGCTGGCTTCCATTTATAAATAATACTTATTTAACTCACCCTTTCTATACTACTCTCTGCGTATATTTTTGTGTATCTCTACTTTATCTCTTTCACTCTCATTCTTCTTTTTCTTCCATCTCTTCTTTTCCTTCTATTCTTCCTTAATTGGAATCTTAAGAAAATTAAGTATAGATTTCCCCACTATTTAAAAGCAGAGCAATCCTGTTCCTATTAAATCTTTCATTAGCCAAAATGGCATCAAGTGAAGGAGTAATTACCTTAGAACGCGTCTTGCTAAGGGACAAATAGAGTAAGACAAAGCACAAATGTTCATGTACAGAGTGCAGACCTCCAGCAGCTTGTTGTTAAGATGCTGAGCTCAGGGGGAATGGGCCTGGTGGGAAATACTCTTGCTGTTTGGGGTGCATGTGGTGCAGTTTGCTGCAAAGCAAATACCAAACAGTGTTTTCCATATTTTACCTTTTGTCCTGGAAGCAAAAATCCTCCCTGGATTGCTTTCGGGCTTAAAAGGTAGTAATATAGTTAGCTCTTTCATAGAAGCGGAGAGGCATGAAGGGAACTTTGGAAAGCACAGTATGCCTACATGTATATGGTTACACTTTGCTATCTTTACTGAATAAAGTGTTATGTCTTCTATTATTTATTTTTTTAATTAGGTAAGTGGAGATTGATATGTCTTTACAAAAAAATCCAAAAAGGAAGTGTCAACATATGGCATTTTTTGCAAATCATTAGTTCTCTGCAATACTATGCCTAACGTTCATCTCCATCAAGGATTAGCTCATTAATAGCCCTGGCTGGTGTGGCTCGGAGGATTGAGCTCTGGTCTGAGAACCAAAGGGTTGCAGATTGATTGCTAGTCAGGCCTGGGTTGTAGACCAGGTGCCCATTAGGGGGCGCATGAGAGGCAACCACACACTGACGTTTCCCTCCCTCTCTCCCTCCCTTCCCCTCTTGCTAAAAAAATAAATAAATAAATAAATAAATAAATACGAAAAAAGGATTAGGTCATTAATATTTGCTTATAAACCCCCCTTTTTTGTATGTAAGTCCATTCAATGCAAACTAATTCAAACTAAGCTAAATTTTAGCACAGTGTTATTGTGCTCTTCGGAATTCTTCCAACTGTTTCCCCTGTACTGTAGATGAGAACCTCATATTTTAACCATTGTATGTATCGAATTATTTTCCCTTACATATAGATACTTGCCAGCTTGACATAGGTGACAGCTGAAAAGCACAACATACAAAACGCCTTTACATAAGTCTTGAATTGATGATACAAATGCGTCTTTGTTTCAAAACCTTTTTGACTCCAGCTCTGCTCCTTCCCTTTCTCTCTATCACTGAAAAGTATCTTTCATTGTAAAAATTGTTTACAGTTAGCCTCAGAAAGTGCTCTAATAATTTTTAACACTAATGGTATTGTAGACATTTTTACACAGGTAACAAAATATAAGCTAAGTTTTCATTGTTACATGAAAAATATTCCTTTTTATTTTACCTCCTCTTTTTTTCCCATCAAAGCACTATACATTTTTT
This sequence comes from Micronycteris hirsuta, assembly GCA_004026765.1. Lineage (NCBI taxonomy): Eukaryota > Metazoa > Chordata > Mammalia > Chiroptera > Phyllostomidae > Micronycteris > Micronycteris hirsuta. Next base: position 19,427 of record PVJI01023030.1, read on the forward strand.
TATATCAGATCATACTAGGGCAGATTCTTTGATGCAGTTGGCAAAATGAAAATAAAAATCTTTTATATGTAAAAAAAGCTTTTGCCTAAATTCAGCTAAGATAGTATTTCTCCACTATGTAATAATGTAGATAGTTTAAATTTAAAATAGTTAATATAATATGCCTTTGTTTTATTGCGTAAGAGCAACTACATTGGTCGTTGCAGGAATTTTGTTATAGAACTTTGAAAGCCTTTTCTTATATACTTTTAAAAGTGTGCCTTCATTGTGATGCTATGTCTGCACCCAGAAATTTTGCCTTTTAGAAGTGATTTTATATTAACAACCCAAGTTTATTTTAGGCATGTTTGTTGAAATCTGTATAAGTGCTATTTAAGTTTAAAAGTTAAATGAATAACTTTATTAGGTATATTACTAAAATTCCAGGGTGAATATATGTAAAATTATTTTTTAACTTAATTACTTATTTCTTTTTTTTTTCCAGTTCAATTGTATCAGGTAATATGTCAAGTTTTCCGTAGAGGATGATATATAAATACATGACAAAGCTGTGGATCTTGTTTTTCCTGGTATGAGGACATTTTTATATGTAAGATATCTCCATGGGCTACTACATAGATAAAGTAAATTTCAGATTGAGCATGATTCTTACACATCGGAGTTGGGGTTACACGTGCCCAGGGGCATTGTTCTAGGATATCCTGTGGAAGTGTCTTAGGCACTCAATTATTTATTTCTAAAATTCTTTTAGAACTAAGTCCCTTATCCACAACCATTTAAACCGGTATATACATTCTCTGCGAAACTGAACAAATTGGGCTTATTTGTGGTTGTGTTTGCTGATACTGAAATCGACAGCAGTGGATGTCTTTCAGGGATTCGTTGAGGTAGCAGCGTACCATAGCAAAAATAGATTGCTCATTTGCTTGATGGATACGCATAGAAAAGCAAGCAGTGTATGGAAAGTTTCCCAAAAGGTTGCTGCTTCTTATGGCTATGGGTTGTGAATGGAGAAATAATTTTGTCTCGCTAAGTGACTTGGCTGCTGAATTGGAAGCAATAACTGCTAATACTGGGCAGGAGATTCGGAGATGCCATCCACCCTCTGCTTCTGCTCTCTCAACCAAGAGCCCTTCACATCCAGAAGAAAATACAAATTTGCATCTCTGTAATGGTAGTAGAACATAAATTAAGTCACCTCAAAAGTGCAAAGTTTTCTATTAAAGGTCTAATAATAATTATCTCCATATCATAATTAGAGTTTGATGTCCTATTTTGTTTGGCTTCATGCTAAAAACTTTCAACTTTGTTTTTTATGAAAGTTCTGGCACAAAGCCATGATGATGCTGAGTTACTCACCTTAAGCAATCAATGCTCTTCATAAGGGCCTTTTAACGTACTAGCCATAGTAGCGGTGTCACACTTGGCTCAGGTACATTTTATTGAAATATATAGACTCCATTTTGTTTTCAAATGAACCGATTATAATATAGATCTGCTCTATCAGTTCCTACCCACTCAGAAACTGTGGCAATGTGTGCTTTATACTGCAGGCATGGAATTATAAGTTTATCATTCCATCTGTCTCCTTTAAATTTGAAACATTAGAAAAATAAACTCTATCTCATCTCCCTACCCAATTCCAGCCAACTTTTGATTTAGCAATTTTAGTTTTCTTAAGATGACAAGATTTTCAAGACTTTGTCCAATGTACAAAGTAATGATAAAATTTTAGTATTTCAAATATATAATTTTCCCCCCAAAATATCTAAAATTCTATCCCTATTATATAACCTCCCCTTTCCACTGACGAGTTGGTCAATCCATTTATTCCACCACCCCCTAAAAATGTATCACTGCAAAGTATATCCCCTGAAGCAATTTGTGCACACCTCCTAATGCCATATATTTTATTGATTAGATGCTCCCTAGATTTCCTATTATTTAAATTATGCACATGCACAGTTTTCAGTTAGTAAACTACTGGTATTTTAAGTTATAATTTTAGTTAGATCTGACGCATAACTCTTTGTGATAGTAAAAGGCATATTGACAGTTAACTTTATAGCCAACTCTTTCCAATCAGTCTAGTAATGAAAGTCAGCAATTCCTCACCTATATGTATCAATAAGAGATAACAATGTGTTTTACATTTTATTAACTAAGAGAGTAATAAAATAATATCCTATAAAGAGAGAAAAAACATTGTTCTTTAAACATGTGTTTTTGAAAACCTGAGCTAAGCTCTTCTTGGAATATGTATAAATTTTAAGAACAAATATATTCAGCACTAGAAAACTAAAGCCTTTTTTTAAGGTGACATGAATCTGCATGTGAGTGTATGTGTGTCCAACTCACTGGAAAATTAACCAGGTGAATACACGTTATATGAATATTTTATTGCTGAATTTTAAATCCCCTTGTTAAAATACAAAGGGACATACTGTTGCTTTGTGTTATACTGCAAAATGTCCTGTGGAACTCAAAATTATGAAATTAAAATCCAATGTGTGAAACCAATGTAGTCTATACTGACAGATAAAACTATACCCCGAGTGGAGGGTTCAAATGAAATGTAAACTGCAAACTCTTGAATGATGACAAAGGTGTCTTCACTGACTGTTCAGTCTCCTGTTCCTGAAATACTTGTTATTGTGCATCACACATAATAAGCACATACTGTATTTTTCAGAAACAGATTCAATTTAGGACAAAATCATGTGTCTTTTCATCACAGTAAACCAGGAAGTAGTAAAACTAAATGGAGAGGCTAAAAGAACTAGATGAATACGCCATAAAAACAGCGATTTTAAAAAGAGGCTTTGAATGTATACCACAGGTACACATGTCATACAGGACAGGGGATCACAGCTCTCTGCTCCAACTTGTTTTATCAAAGCAGGAAACAAGTCTATATCCTCTTGGCCTGAGAATCCAGATTCACTATTTTCTAGCTATTGCCCTAAATGTACATTATCTACTTCTTCTGGTTTTGGTGAATTATTTTATAGCATGAATACAAGTAATCACTAATTATTTTTAAAAGGAGACATTTCCCAGGAAATACAAATCTTCCAATTTCACCTGGGTAAAATTCCTCATACATTTTACATAACTGTAAAATGAGTAATGTCTACCTGTGTTGTTTTTTAAATGCATGCAGACCGACAGGGAGTAAATCAGCTGAGACGCTGCTGAGTCTTTCAGACACATCAGAACTCAGGCCAATGAGTGATAGAGGGAAAATTCCAATTACCACCTAAAGCAGACGTTCCCAGAATCTTTTCAGCAACCTTAACCATAAAGAAGAGTAGTTAAGGGGACATAATGGGCCATATTTTCACCATTGAGTGAGAGAAAAAGAGTGTCTTGTCTCTGGGCCAAGCATTTGCTTTGAGACTGTTGGTAACTTGCCACTCCATAAGGTGGAAAAATTGTCTCTGCCAAGAAATAGTCACAGTGTTATGTTATAAACCCCTCATTGAAAAGAGGCTAGAATCTGTGAGGGTTTGGCCATAGGCTAAGGATCGCTCTCATGCTTCATATCCACACAACACACCTATGCAGAACCCTTCTTTATTTAGCTCTGTGTGACATTAAACATATATGTTGGAAAATTTCAAGTTTTAGGTATGATAGGAAGGGACAGTCAAGCATTCAGCCTGACTAAAGCATTTGACAGATTCGTAGTCAATGGGGGAGTCGCTTTGCCAAAAATCAAATGAATCAAAGAACTTGCCAAGGAACCAGCTAGTGGGGAGAGTGTGTGGCCAACCTTCGCAGAGCCCAACTCTGCTCCTAGAAAACCTGCTCAAGAGCTTGGCACCTGGGGGTCAGCCTGCCGGCCACCAAGTGTGTGGCCACAGCAGTCAGTCGGGGGCGAGAAGGTGAAATGCACAAGGGCAAAATGGAAGAGTGGTCAAGAGCACGACAATGCAAAACAGATCTTTTCGATGCAATGTGATCTGTTTTCTCGCTGCCAACAATCTTTTAGTAGAGGAGGTTAGGCTTCCCTCAGTTATCGAGTACCGTAGGAAATGATAAACCAATGCACAGAACTGAACCAAGTTCTACAGTATCATACAAGATCATGTGGCATGCAAAAATGGTTCCAGTCCTTCTTTCTAGTCCTTTAATTTATCACAAAGGCCCCAGCTGCCAAAAAATGCCAAATTATAGCAATGCAAGGAGACTTTGGGTGCTGTGCTTATACTTTTCCTCCAAGATTAAGCCCCAAAAGATAAACCTTTTCTCTTATGTCATCTATAACTTCAAACCTGATCTTTTCACAAGTTTCATGCTCACACCTCTCATTTCTGCTGTGGAATTGTCACAAAAGTATAATATTGATATTTTAAGAAGCTTATATTAACAAAGTCATATGCTATTTCTGTGTCTGGTTATACCCTTGAGTTTTGGAGGTAACGATAATGAAGTACAGAATTATTAAAAGCAAAATAACTACCTCTTTAAAGTTTAAGGCATGGAGATCAGACTCAGGTTCCTTTTGACAACCCTTGCTAATGTGCAGCGGCTTTTGTCAGGCCTTTGTGCCAAACTTCCCTTCAGCAGGGGCTCTGAAGTTTGATGACAATCAGAAAATCCTGATGACTTTAGCATTTTGGATTTTTTAAAAGAAGATGACAGAAACTACTTCACTAAAGAGTTCAGGGAAATCTGAGCTAATGGTAGAAAAATGAGGTCCAAAGGCAAGGGCTGCAGGCATGGGCCGCTCACAAGTGCCATGCTCAGAAACTTTCCCATAATGCCTGTGGGAGCTACTCTTTTCTTTATAATGTTCTTTGTGAGTATTTGGGCTAATAATTAAGGTCAATGTTTATTTTTAATAAAACTACAT
>PVJI01023031.1:0-24267 GCA_004026765.1 Micronycteris hirsuta
GGCGGGACCTGAGAGCACAATGGCGCCTGCTCCGCTCTCCGCACCCACACCGCCTCCTGCAAGCAATTAGAGCACCTCTGCGCTGGCTCCAGGGGTCATTCCAGGGTCAGTGGACTGGCTGCACAGCTCCAATCCCCTGTGGGTCTCCCCAACGAACTCTCCTGTGAGGCCGGTAGTTCCTCCCGCTGCAGACTCCACCCCCACAGGTGCTCTCAATCTGCGCAAATGGGTTGGGCTCTGCTTTCTCTCCTGGTCCGTCTGCCCACGAATGCAGACCTGCCGGGTCCACCAGTCTCGGCCCTGCTGGGTCCAGATGAGCCAGGCGCTGGCCGCGCTTAGGTCAGGCACTCCGGTCTCAGTGTGCTGCAGCCCCGCTGGAACCGCCCCTCCCACCGCGGTCCTGCCATCTGCTCACCAGCTCGCTGCAGTCTTGCTGTCTGCTCACCAGCACGGGGTCACCGAGCGCTCTCCCTCCGCCCTGCTCCTCCCGGCTCACCAGACTGGATGAATGTATCTTCTTTAATTCCTTGGTTGTCGCACTTCCTCTGAATTCAATTTTCTGTCAGATCTGGCTGTTTTTGGTTGGGTAAATTTCTGTTTTTTTCCTTGTTTGGTTGTGTGAGGAGGCACGGTGCATTCACGTATGCCGCCATCTTGCCGGAAGTCCAAAATATACATTCTTTTCCAACACACATGGAACTTGTCTGTGTCCCACATGGCAGGACACAAAACAAGCCTCAAAAAGTTAAAGAAAACTGAAATCATATCAAGCATGTTCTCGGATCAAAATAGATTGAAACTAGAAGCCAACCTCAAGGAAAAAAACCAAAACCATTCAAATATATGAAGACTGAATAACATATTATTAAATAATGAATGGATTTACAAGATCAAAGAAGAAATCAAAAATTGCCTGGAAACAAAGGAAAATGAACATGCAACAGCCCAAAACCTATGGGACACACTGAAGGCAGTCCTGAGAGGGAATTTCACAGCAATAGAAGCCTACCTAAAAAAAAAAATAGAAACATTTAAAATAAACAACCTAACCCTATATCTACAAGAACTAGAGGAACAACAACAACCAAGTCCCAGAATGAGTAAAAGGAAGGAAATAACCATGATCAGAACATAAATAAATGACATGGAAACTAAAAAAACAATTCAAAGGATTATGAAAACAGGAGATGGTTCTTTGAAAATATAAACAAAATTGACATCCTCTAACCAGACTCCTCAAGAAAAAAAGAGAGAACCCAACTAAATAAAACCAGAAATAAAAGAGAACTTACAACTGATACCACAGAAATACAAAGGATTGTAAGAAATTACTTGAACGACATATAGGCCAAGAAATTGGACACCTGGGCAAAATGGACATGTATCTTGAGAGCTTCAATCTGCCAAAACTGAATCAAGAAGCAGAAGAAAGCCTGAACAGACTGATAACAGCAACTGAAATTGAAGCAGTAAACAAAAAACTCCAGGCCCACAAAAGCCCTGGATTAGATGGTTTCACAGGCAAATGTTATCCAATATTTAAAAAAAGACCTAGCTCCTATCCTTCTCAAACTATTCCAAAAATTTCAAAAGAGGGAAAACTCCCAATTCCTTTTTATGAGGCAAATATTATCCTAATTCCAAAACCAGGTAGGCACACAACAAAGAAAAGAGTGTAAAAGCCAATATCTCTGATGAACATAGATGCTAAAATACTCAACAAAATATTGGCAAGTTGGATCCAGTCATACATTAAAAGAACATACACCATGATCAAGTGAAATTCATCCCAGGGAAGCAAGGATGGTACAATATTCACACATCAATAAACATAATATACCACATAAACAAAAAGAAAGACAAAAAATCACATGATCATATATAGATATTTGAAAAACATTTGATAAAATCCAACATCCATTTATCTTAAAAACACTCAGCAAAATGAGAATAGAAGGGGCATAATTCAGCATAATAAAAGCCATATACAAGAAACCTACAGACAACATCATACTCAAATGAGCAAAAACTACGAGCTTTCCCCTTAAGTTCAGGAACAAGACAAGGGTGCCTGCTTTAACCACTCTTATTCAACATAGTACTGGAAGTTCTAGCCACAGTGATCAGAGAAGAAAAAGAAATAAAAGGCATCCAAATTGGAAAGGAGGAAGTAAAACTGCCATTATTCACAGATGACATGATACTGCACATAGAAAACCCTATAGTCTCCTCCAAAAAACTACTCGATCTAACAAATGAATTTGGTAAAATAGCAGGATACAAAGTGAACATTCAGAAATTGAAACATTTTAATACACCAAGAATGAAATATCAGAAAGAGAAGCTAGGAAAAAAAATCCCATTTGCTGTAGCAACTAGAAAAATAAAGTACTTAGGAATAAATTTAACCAGGAACTAAAATAGCTGTACTTGGAAAACTATAGAACACTGAAAAAAGAAATTAAGTAAGATGCAAATAAATGGAAATATATACCATCTTCATGGATAAGAAGAATTAACATCATTAAAATGTCCATACTGCCCAAAGCCAGCTATACATTCAACGCAATTCCTATTAAAATACCAATGGCCTATTTCACAGGTTGTAGAACAAATATTTCAAAAGTTTGTGTGGAACCATAAAAAGGCCCCAAATAGCCTCAGCAATTTTGAGAAAGAAGAACAAAGTAGAAGGGATCACAATACCTGGTATTAAACTATACTACAAGGCCATTGTAATCAAAGCACTCTGGTACTGACATAAAAACAGACACGTAGACCAATGGAACAGAATACAGAGCCCAAAAATAAACCCATGCATCTATGGTCAATTAATATTTGACAAAGGGAGCATGAGCATACAGTGGACCAAAACTAATCTCTTTAGTAAATGCTGTTGGGTCCTGGCTGGTGTAGCTCAGTGGATTGAGCACTGGTCTGTGGACTGAGGGGTTGCTGGTTTGATTCTCAGTCAGGGCACATGCCTGGATTTCAGGCTGGCTCCCCAGGTAGGGGCGTGCAAGAGGGAACACATTGATGTATTTCTCACACATCATGTTTCTCTCCTTCTATTTCTCTCCCCTCTCTCTATAAGAAAGTAAATATTTTTTTAAAAAATAAATAAATGGTGTTGGGAGAACTGGAATGGTACACACAAATAAAATGAAACTAGACCACCAACTTACACCATACAGCGGAATAAAATTGAAATGGATAGCCCTGGCTGGTGTGGCTCAGTGGATTGAGCACTGGCTAGCAAACCAAAGGGTCACTGGTTTGATTCCCAGTGAGGCCACATGTCTGGGTTGCAGGCCAGGTCCCTAGTTGGTGACGTGCAAGAGGCAAACACACATCGATGTTTCTCTCCCTCTCTTTCTCTCTCCCTTCTTCTCTCTCAAAAAATAAATAAATAAAATATTTTTTAAAAATCAAAATAGATAAATGACTTAAATATACGTTGTGACATCATAAAAATCCTAGAGGAAAACATAAGCAGTAAAGATTCAGATACCCCAAATAGCAATATTTTTGCCCATATATTACCTAGGGCAAAGGAAATAAAGGAAACATAAACAAATGAGATTACATACAATTAAAAAGCTTCTGTACAGCTAAAGAAACCATCATCAAAATGAAAAGAGAACCTACTGTATGGGAGAACATATTTGTCAATGATACACCAGCAAGTGTTTGATCTCCAAAATTTATAAAGAATTCACATGACTCCACACCACAAAGGCAATCAATCCAATTAAAAAATGGTCAAAGGACCTGAATAGACAGACACTTCTCCAAGGAGGACATACAGGTGGCCCATAGATATATGAAAATATGCTCAACATAACTAGCCATCAGAGAGGTGCAAATTAAAACCACAATGAGATACCACTTCACACCAGTCAGGATGGCCACCATTAATAAATGAACAAACAAGTATTGGTGAGGATGTAGAGAAAAGGGAACCCTTATGCACTATTGGTGGGGATGCAGACTAGTGCAGCCACAGTGGAAAACAGTATGAAATTTCCTCAAAAAAAAAAAAACAGCTAAAAAAGGAACTGCCTTCTGACCCAGTGCTTTCACTTCTTGGAATATACCCTAAGAATCCTGAAACACCAATTCAAAAGAACCAATGCACCCCAATGTTCATAGCAGCACACCATAGCCAAGTGCTGGAAATAGCCCAAGTGCCCATCAGTTGGTGAGTGGATAAAAAACCTGTGGTACATTTACACAATGGAATACTACACAGCAGAAAGAAAGAAGGAACTCCGACCTTTTGCAACATCATGGATAAAACTGGAGAATATTATGCTAAGTGAAATAAGCCTGTCAGTGAAAGACAAATGTCACATGATCTCACCTATAAGAGGAATCCAATGAACAAAATAAACTAATTAGCAAAATAGAACCAGAGGCATGGAAACATGGAACAGACTGACAAAATCCAGAGGGGAGGGTTGAGGGAGATAATGGTGAAAAGAAGGGGAAGGGACTAGTCAAATAACATGTATTAATGACCCATTGACATGGACAACAGTGTGGGGATTGACCATGGAAGCAGGGGTAGGCTGTACAGAGAACAGCAAAGGGGGAAAATTGGATCAACTGTAATAGAATAACAATATTTTTTTTTTAAAAAAAAGAACTTCTTTCTCATGGTAACATCAGATTTGTTCATAACGTCTTCAACTGATTGGCTGAGGCCCACCTACATTATCAAGGGTAATTTTTCTTTACTTAGAGTCAACGAATTGTAATTGTTAACCACATGCACAAAATACTTTCACTGCTATACCTAAATTAGTGTTTGATTGAATAATTGAGGGGCATAACCTGGCTAAATTGAAACATAAAACTGACCATCAACCACGGGCGCCCAGGACACAGACATTAAAGATCTTTTATTCAGCAAATATTGAGTGAGCACCAGGCACTGGGTTATAGTAGTAGGCAAGACAGATGATAATCCCTTGTCTCAAGGAGCTAACAACCCCGCCTGGTCAATGCTTTGGTGATTGTGTCCCATTAGGAATGTTTACCTACTGGACAGTAAGCTCCATACACCTCCAGTGTTGGGTCATGTGTGAGTCTTCACAGACATGCCTCTCCAAGGGCTCGGCATAGGAACTAGCAGCTAGAAGGTGTTAATTAAATGTTGATGCAATAAATCTGTCTTTATGACCATGAGAGAAAGTGGACACAGATCAGTCAGGTAGACATCTTAACTCTCATACCATTCTGAACCATGGAACACTCAAATGGGTCATTGATCACTGTGATACATTCCATTTCTTTGACTTCAAATGGCCTGTTTCCCTTAATACAGTTTTCCCTTGGCCTGTCCTGGAAGCTTTTGTGCAGCTGTTATTCCACAGTCAGACACACCTGAAAGTCCTTTCACCCTCTGGACAATAGTCCCTGAAGCATTGTCTGACAAGTTGGGCTTCTGGTTTGGGAACTCTATTTTGAAGACATGACCACAAGAAACCTCTTTGACACAGGCCTAGTCTTTGCTAAATCAGTGTATGATTTGTTTAGCATGTACAGTGCAGAATGGGAAGGCCTGATCTCCCTAAACAAAAAAGACTCATGAAGCATCTTAGCTCCATTGGTGTGTGGGCTCTGGTAGATAATTCTATAGTCTTCCACCTTCACAGAGTGTGGGAAATTGAGGGGCCAAGACAATTGTAATACAAACTGGGCTCTTAGTTGTTGAGCCAAGCCCAAAGAGTCCTGGCCCCAGGGGAGCCTTGTAAGTTAGATTAGAGGCAGGACAACCACTACTAACACAGCAGCTTATAACCTCCAGGCTGGAACTAGTCTCTAAAGAAGCATTCCCCATCCTTTTTGGCACCAGGGACCTATTTCAAGGAAGACAATTTTTACACAGATGGAGTTGGGTGGGGGGACAGGAGGAAGAGCTCAGGCAGTAATGCGAGCAAAGCTTTACTGGCTTGCCAGCTGCTCACCTCCTGCCATGCAGCCCAGTTCCTAACAGGCCATGGACTGGTACTGGTCTGTGGCCTGGGGGTTGGGTGTGGCAGTGATTTCCACACGTGTGTAAACACGCAGTCCTGAGAATTTACATGTTTTGAGCACAGCTCCGTGTGATTCCCATGTGAGCAAGTGTGGCTCATGTCTGTGGAATGGGAATTCTCTAATAGGAATTTGGCAAAGATGTATCTTAAAAAGTTCTGGCTTGCTGACCCCTGCATATTACTTTAACCTGGTCCTGTCTGCCACCGGACCTGAATTTACATCCTAATGCCCTGCTAATGAGTAATCTTACCCCTGTTCTGCTTAATCCCATGATTAATCAATCCAATGTAAAAGTGTCTTAATGCCTCTAATGAAAGCCCCGGCTAAGCAACCCACAAGGTCTTTTTCCTGAAATGGAGATGGAAGAGACCCGTGGCTGCCGGATTCTCACCTCCAAGCGTGTCTCTGGGTAAGATTGATTCACGCGATCGGGGCGGTCCCCCCACGGATTTTGCAGGTCTAAATCTGCTACAGTTGGGGACCCCTGCTCTAGAGGAATGGTCCTCTGAACTCATGCTATGCAAAACATGGTTCAAATGCTAATGCTGGTTGATGAGATAAGCACAGCGATAACAGTAGGGGTTTAGGTACTGTTTTAGCAATTTGACATGTCTGCAACACAGAAGTGTGTGATTTTGCATTTTATAAGAGTATGCATTGTGACTAAATGGAGATTGAAAACCTAGTCCTTCCATCCCAGGTAGTGTGAGAAGCACTGCTCTAAACTACTGGTTCTCCAGCAAGGGGGTGAGTCAGAAGAGTAGGGAATGATATCCATGTTTTTAGCTCACTTCCCAGATAACTCCCATGTCATTTTGGGAACCAGTGGACCAGTGGAGTTCAGTGATCTACATCCCTAGCACAGGTACAACTTCCATCTTCCTGTGGCCATGCAACCATTCCTTTCACACCTCCAGGACCAAGGAGGTCTCCCATTCTGAGGAAGTTGCTGGCCTTGAAAAATTGCATACTCAGATGGAGTTGGAGTGCTGATTGGCAGCTGTGCCCCTGTGAGATTCCACTGGGATGGTGTCTATGACCATAGGATGCCAGGATAAAGTCTTTCTGCTGAACTATTGCTCAGGCTGACTGCCTATCTACATTCCCAACCCCTCTTCAAGAGGTCTCAGGAATCCTTGCTGTTTGCACTATCTCTGCCTATAGACCCTACTGCTGGCTTCCTCACTATAGTTACCAGCACCACCATGTCCTTTCCTCTCTCTTCTTGACTCATGTTCCTTGCTTGCCTGCTGGAGTGTAGGAGAACTTGATCTGTTAAGACTCATTCAACTTTTTCCACCTCCATCCTTGCAATGCCCACCCCCCATCTAGCTCCAGAACTACTTCCATTGCCTCCCAAATACCACTTTGCTTTGACCATACCATTCCAACTATGCTTGATGACCTCCCTTGAAATATCTAGTGATCTTTAGATTTTGTCTCTTCAAAGAAATTCTTACCATGCTGTCCCTTTACCTTGATTATCTGTGTAGAGAGTGGCAGTGGCAAGTGTTTGTGCTTGGGGCATAAGTTGTATATTTTTTTAAACAGTGTTTTAGCCTAGTGTGGTGGCAAGAGATAAAGACGGGGACTCAGGAATTATGGGTTCAAGTCCTACCCCTCTGACGAACATTGTACATCTTTGGGAATACCTACCTCTCTCTGAGCTTCAGTGTCCTAATCTATAAAATGAGGTTGTGGGAGACAGAAGATGGCAGCAAGATAGTTGGGAGTAGAGTCCACTTATGAAACACCTAGACGATCTTCTGAGGAGCAGAGTGAACAGCCAACAGTATCCCAGCATATATGAAGATTGGAGACCAAAAATTGTAGAGACATTGAAAAATCAGATGTAAGGAGAGTGCTTCAGGACAGTAAGGTCCCTGGGTCCAGTGTGGGGATCAGGGCAGCTGCGTTCACCAGGTCTGCTGTAGGGTTCTTGGAAGAGAGCTGGGTCAAAGGCTCCCTCCCCTGCCAAACAAGGTTTGAGAAACACCGGGAGAGACCTGGTTGCTTGAAGTCGCAGGGAAGCAATAAGGACAAAGTGGTAAACACACAGGGGCTGTGTGCACCTGCTGAGACTGTGGACGCCAGCTGGGGAAAGTTGGGCAGTGACTGACCCTGACCCAGATAGCACCCAGTCTGGTTGGAGAATTGTGATGTTAAGATCAGAGTTGGACCCAAACAGGGGTCACACCAACAGCTGAGACAGTGAGGCAAATTTCACTTTGCTACTCCAGAGAACTTGCAAGTTATTGTTATATTTGTATTATTATTATTTTCATTATTTTTACATCTTTTATTTTATTAGTATTTACGTATTTCTCTTCTTTTTGTTTAGTCTCCTTCACTTGGCTTGTTAAATTGCATTGTTTGACTGGTTTCCCTTGTTCTCTCATTCATAGTGTATTTTTTTAAAGATTTTATTTATTTATTTTCAGAGAGAGGAGAAGGGAGGGAGAAAGAGCAATGTATGGTTGCCTCTCACATGGCCCTCATTGGGGGCCTGGCCCGCAACCCAGGCATGTGCCCCGACTGGGAATCGAACCGGGACCCTCTGGTTCCCAGCCCGCGCTCAATCTGCTGAGCTACACCAGCCGGGCATTCATAGTGTATTTTTAATTTACCATCTTTCACTTCACTTGTGTTCACTTAGCACACTGCTCTACATCCTATACGTCATATTCTTGTAGTCCAGATCACATAGATTCTGTCATATGATTGTTGCTCCGTTATTATTGTAAATAATTGCTGTTCCATACAATTGTAAATACTACACAGCTTCCCATCCAGATCTTAGCTCACTTCACTGTTTCCTGAACTTTATTACTGTTGTGGTTAACTCCATTCTCTAACACACTACACCTATTTTCTATGCTTCACTCTGACTTACAACATAATCTGACCTCCAACAAGCTCACTGATTTCTAGATACAACTCACAATCCTTCCCCCCAATAAGGGTCTTATCTACATTCAACACTTTCTAAAAAGTGGTGATTTGCATGAAATATCATGATTAACATTATACATATCCAAAGGATCTCCTATCTCTTCTCTACACATTGGTACTTTAAATACAATAGAATACACTCCCTCTGTCTTAAATCATTTTTCTCTCCCCCACTAACTGATCAGAAAAAAGAGTAGGTTGAAGCTGTGAACACCAGGATACCTGCTGGAGGAGGAAATGCACCAACGAAGGAACCACCAAGAGATAACAACAGAAGAAGGTGAAGAAGGGAGGACAAACCACACTAACTCAACCCAGGACCTATCTGGAAATACAACTAAATGGTTGAGAAATTACTCAGAACAAACAACTGAACAAGAACAAGAGAGAATTCTCAAAACCTTGTTCACATGGAAGAACCAGCTTCAGCACAAACTGCCCAAACCTACACAACAGAATACAAGACTGGTTGGACGGAGTGACCCTCAGTTAACCAGCTGGAGGGAAGGACCCACGAAAGAAACACCCAACAACAATAAAAATCCAAAGACATACAGAGAACCAACATAAATGATAGCCCAAAGCCAGCAAGCTAAGGAGATCAAGGAGACTGCACCACTGAATCTCACAGGTCTTCTACCATAGAAGTTCACACCATAAACCCAGGAAGTCAAAACAGATCAATTTAAGAAGCAAATACTAACAAGAAGAGTCACAAAAACAATGGGAAGACAAAGAAACAATTCCCAAATGAAAGGAAAGAAGGAAGCCTCAGGAAGAAGGTTAAATGAAATAGAGGAAAATTGAGTTCAAAGCATTGGTTATCAGGAAGCTCAATGAGGTGAGAGAGATTTACCAAAAACTACATGGAAACTACAATGAAATCACTACAAACTTTTGCAACGTGAAAAAATAAATAGAAACTATCCAGAAGGGTCAAATGGAAATGAAGAATTAAATTTTTGAACTGAAGAACACAGTAGAAGGGATCTAAAGCAGGCTCAATGAAGCAGAGGATTTGATCAGTGAGCTGGAGGACAAGGTAGAAAACAGCACCCAGAAAGAGCAAGAGAGGGAAAAGAGGCTCACAAAGAATGAAGAGGGGTTAAGGGAAATGAAGGACAACAGGAAACAATAATATCCATAGAGTAGGGATACCAGAAGGAACAAAAGAAGAGCAAGGGATAGAAAACCTGTTTGAAAGAGTAATGATGGAAAACTTCCCTAATTTGATGAGAGAAAAAGTCACACAAATCAAGGAAACCCAGAGACCCAATCAACAGGAACCTAAAGAGGCTCAGCTCAAGACACATCATAATTAAAATGGCAAAATTCCAAGATAAACTGAGAATCTTAAAGGCAGAAAGAGAAAAACAGGAAGTAACATACAAGGGATGCCAGAAAAGACTAGCAGCTTACTTCTGAATCGAAATACTCCAGCCAGAAGGAAATGTGAAGAAATATGCTAAGAAATGAGAATCAGAGGCCTGCAAACAAGGCTACTGTACCCATCAAGGCTGTCGATCAAGATAGAAGGCCGAATAAGGAGCTTTCCAACAAAAGAAGTCTAAAAGATTACACCTCCACCAAACCAGCTCTGCAAGAGATGCTAAAGGGACTGCTTGAAGGAAATGAAGGAGCAGAGAGAGAGAGAGAGGAACACATGTACAAAAAAATGGCAATGAATAAGTACCTATCAATAATAACGTTAAATATAAATGGACTAAATGCCCCAAACAAAAGACACAGAATAGCTGAATGGATAAGAAAGGATGACCCACATATATGCTGCCTACAAGAGACCCACCGCAGGACAAAGGCCTATGCAGACTGAAAGTGAAGGACTGAAAAAAAAATATTCCAAGACAATGGAAAGGAAAAAAAAAAAGCCGAGGTAGGAATACTCATATCAGACAAAATAGACTTCAAAAAAATAGTCATAAAAATAGATCCAGGCCCGGCTGATGTAGCTCAGTGGATTGAGCGCGGGCTGGGAACCAGAGGGTCCCGGTTCGATTCCCAGTCGGGGCACATGCCTGGGTTGCGGGCCAGGCCCCCAATGAGGGCCATGTGAGAGGCAACCATACATTGCTCTTTCTCCCTCCCTTCTCCTCTCTCTGAAAATAAATAAATAAAATCTTAAAAAAAATAGATCCAGAATGCCACTTCATAATACTCAAGGGAAGAATCCACCAACGAGACATAATATTGTAAATATATATGCACCAAAAACAGGAGCACCCAAATACATAAAGAAAATCTTGGAGGACTTCAAGAAAGATATTGATTGCAACACAATTATAGTAGGGGATTTCAACACCCCAATGTCAAAAATGGACAGATCTTCCAAACAAAATATCAGCAAAGATATTGTGGCATTGAACAATACTCTAGATGAAATGGACTTAACTGATATATAGAGAGCCTTTCATCCCAAAGAAGCTAAATATACATTCTTTTCAAATGCACATGGAACATTTTCAAAGATAGACCACATGATAGGACACAAAACAAGCATCAACAAATTCAAGAAAATTGAAATCATATCAAGTATTTTCTCTGACCACGAGAGACTGACACTAGAAACCAACCTCAAGGAAAAAAACCCAACACACTCAAAATCATAGAGATTGAACAGCATGCTATTTAACAATGAATGGGTCAAGAATGAGATTAGGGAAGAAATCAAAAAGTTTCTGGAAACAAATGAAAATGAACTCACAACAATCCATGACTTATGGGACACAGCAAAGGCAGCCCTGAGAGGGAAGTTCATGCGATACAGGCCTACCTAAAAAAAAAAAAAAATAGAAACATTTCTAACAAACAACCTAATGCTATGCCTACAAGAACTCGAAGGACAACAACAAAAACAATCCAGAGCAAGTAGAAGGGAGGAAATAGCCAAGATCAGAGCAGAATTAAATGACATGGAGACTAAAAGCACAATTCTAAGGATCAATGAATCCAGGAGCTGGTTCTTTGAAAAGATAAACAAAATCGACAAGCCTTTAAGCAGGCTCATCAAGAAAAAAAGAGACAGGACCCAAATAAACTCAATCAGAAATGAAAGAGGAGAGATTACAACTGATGCCACAGAAATACAAAGGATTGTAAGAAACTACTATAAAGAAATATATGCCAAGAAATTTGAAAACCTAGGCAAAATGGACACATTTCTAGAAAAATATAATCTTCCAGAACTCAATGAAGAAGAAGAAGAAAGCCTGCACAGAACAATAACAGAAGACAAAATTGAAGCAGTAAGCAAAAAACTACCAACACAAAAAAGCCCTGGACCAGATGGTTTCACGGAAGAATTCTACAAAGCATTTAAGGAAGAACTAACACCTATCCTTCACAGGCTATTCCAAAAAATCCAAAATTATGGAAGACTCCCAAGTTCTTTTTATGAAGCCAGAATCTTCCTAATCCCCAAACCAGAAAAAGATAACAAAGAAAGAAACTTCAG
Source organism: Micronycteris hirsuta (assembly GCA_004026765.1). Taxonomy (NCBI): domain Eukaryota; kingdom Metazoa; phylum Chordata; class Mammalia; order Chiroptera; family Phyllostomidae; genus Micronycteris; species Micronycteris hirsuta. The sequence continues at coordinate 12,467 of PVJI01023031.1, forward strand.
GCCAATATCACTGATGAACAGTGACACTAAAATCCTCAACAAAATATTGGCAAACCGCATCCAGCAATACATCAAAAAGATCATACACCATGATCAAGTGGGATTCATCCCAGGGATGCAAGGATGGTACAATATTCACAAAACAATAAACATAATACATCACATAAACAAAAGCAAAGACAAAAATCGCATGGTCATATCAATAGATGCAGAAAAAGTAATCGATAAGGTACAGCATTCATTTATGATAAAAACATTTAGCAAAGTGGGAATAGAGGGAGCATTCCTCAACATAATAAAGGCCATATATGAGAAACCTACAGCCAACATTATACTCAGTGGACAAAAACTAAAATCTTTCCCACTAAGATCAGGAAGAATACCAGGTTGTCCACTATCACCACTTCTATTCAACATAGTACAGGAAGTTTTAGCCACAGCAATCAGACAAAAAAAGGAAATAAAGGCATCCAAATTGGAATGGAGGAAACAAAACTGTCATTATTTGCAGATGACATGATAGTGTACTTAGAAAATCCTATAGACTCCGCCAAAAAAACTACTCAACCTAATCAATGAATTTGGCAAAACAGCAGGATATAAAATCAATATCCAGAAATCAAAGGCATTTTTGTATAACAACAATGAAACATCAGAAGCAGAAATCAGCCCGGCTGGTGTAGCTCAGTGGATTGAGCGCGGGCTGGGAACCAGAGTGTCCCGGTTCGATTCCCAGTCGGGACACATGCCTGGGTTGCGGGCCAGGTCCCCAGTGAGGGCCATGTGAGAGGCAACCACACATTGTTCTTTCTCCCTCCCTTCTCCTCTCTCTGAAAATAAATAAATAAATTAAAAAAAAAAAGAAGCAGAAATCAGGAAAAAAATCCCATTTGATATAGCAACAAAAAAAAAATAAAATACCTAGGAATAAACCTAACCAAGGAGGTAAAAGACCTGTACTCAGAAAACTACACAACTCTGAAGAAAGAAATCATGGAAGACACAAACAAATGGAAACATATACCATGCTCATGGATTGGAAGAAGCAACATCATCAAAATGTCCATGCTTCCCAAAGCAATTTATAGATCAATGTAATCCCTGTCAAAGTACCAATGGCATATTTCACAGATATAGAACAAACACTTCAAAAATTTATATGGAACCATAAACAACCCCAAATATAAGTGGCAATTTTGAGAAAGAAGAGCAACATAGGAGGGATCACAATTCCTGATATCAAACTATATTACAAGGCCACTGTAATCAAAACAGCTTGGTACTGGCATAAAAACAGACAGATAGACCAATGGAACAGAATAGAGAGCCCAGAAATAAACCCAAGTCTCTATGGGCAATTAATCTTCCACAAAGGAGGCAGAAGCATAAAATGCAATAAAAATAGCCTCTTCAACAAATGGTGTTGGGAAATCTGGATGGCTACCTGCAAAAAAATGAAACTCGAGCACCAACTTACACCGTACACAAAAATAAATTCGAGGTGGATAAAAGACTTAAATGTAACTCGTGACACCAAAAAATTCCTAGAGGAAAACATCGATAGGAAAATCTCAGACATTCCACGGAGCAACATCTTCAATGATATGTCCCCTAGAGCAAGGGACATAAAGGAAAGAATAAACAAATGGGATGTTATCAAAATAAAGAGCTTCTGTGGGGCTAAATAAAACAGTATTAAAATAAAAAGAGAACCAACCATATGGGAAAACATATTTGCCAATGATACTTCAGACAAGGGTTTGATCTCCAAAATATATAAAGAACTCATACAACTCCACTCCAGGAAGACAAAAAACCCAATTAAAAAACGGGCAAAAGACATGAACAGACACTTCTCGTAAAAGGATATACAGAGGGCCCAGAGATATATGAAAAGATGCTCAACATCATTAGCCATCAGAGAGATGCAAATTAAAACATAATGAGATACCACCTCACACCAGTCAGAATGGCCATCATCAACAAAGCAACAGATAACTGTTGGAGGGGATGTGGAGAAAAGGGAACCCTACTGCACTGTTGGTGGGAATGCAGATGGTGCAGCCACTGTGGAAAACAGTATGGAATTTCCTCAGAAAAATAAAAATGGAACTGCCTTTTGACCCAGCAATTCCACTCTTAGGGATTATACCCTAAGAACCCTGAAAAACCAATTCAAAAGAAACTATGCACTCCAATGTTCATAGCAGCACAATTCACAATAGCCAAGTGCTGGAAACAACCTAAGTGCCCATCTACAAATGATTGGATCAAGAAACTATGGTACCTTTACACAATGGAATTCTACGCAGCAGAAAGGAAGAAGGAGCTTATACCCTTTGCAACAGCATGGATGGAACTGGAGAGCATTATGCTAAGTGAAGTAAGCCAGGCAGTGAGGGACACATACCATATGATCTCACCTTTAACTGGAATATAATTAACAAAAGAAAAGAGCAAGAAAAGCATAATCATTGACATTGAAATTAAGAACAATCTAACAATAGCTTGAGGGGTGGGGGAGGGGACAATGGGGAGAAGGGTCTTCAGGAACCACTATAGAGGACACATGGACAGAACCATGGGGGAGGAGAGAGGCATGTGATGGAGGGAGGGTTGGTGGGGTGTGGAAAGGGAGAGGAGAGGATGCAGACAACTGTAACTGAAAAACAATAAAGTAATTATTTTAAAAAAATGAAACTCGAGCACCAATTTACCCCATACATGGAAATAAATTCAAGGTGTATAAAGTACTTAAATATAAGTTGTGACACCAGCCCTGTCTGGCATAGCTCAGTGGATAGAGCACAGGCTGTGAACCAAAGTGTCGTAGGTTCGATTCACAGTCAGGGCACATGCCTGGGTTGCAGGCCAGGTCCCCAGTGGTGGCCACATGAGAGGCAACCACACATTGATGTTTCTCTCTCTCTCTTTCTTCCTCCCTTCCCCTCTGTAAAAATAAAATTAAAAAAATGTTGTGACACCATTAAAGTCCTAGAAGAGAACATAGACAGTAATATCTCAAATATTTCACACAGCAGTATTTTACTGATAAGTCCCTAGAGCAAGGGACATAAGGCAAAGAATAAACAAATGGGATCTCATCAAAATAAAAAGCTTCTGCACGGCTATGAAAGCAGTATTGAAAAAAAAGAGAACCAACCATATTGGAAAACATATTTGTCAATGATACCTCAGACAAGGGTTTAATCTCCAAAATAGATAAAGAACTGACACAACTCCACTCTGAGAAGACAAACAACCCAATTAAAAAATGGGCAAAGGACTTGAACAGACACTTCTCCAAGGAGGACATTCAGAGGATTCAGAGACACATGAAAAGATGCTCAGTATTGCTGGATATCAGAGAGATGCAAATTAAAACCACAATGAGGTACCAGCTCACACCATTGAGAATAGCCATCATAAACAAAGCAACAAACAAGTGTTGGAGAGGTTGTGGAGAAAAGGGAACCCTAGTGCACTGTTGGTGGGGTTGCACACTGGTGAAACCACTATGGAAAACAGTATGGAATTTTATCAGAAAAGTAAAAATAGATCTGCCTCTTGAACCAGCAATTCCACTGCTAGGATTATGTCCTAAGAACACTGAAGCACCAATCCAAAAGAACCTATGCACTCCAATGTTCACAGCAGCACAATTTGCAATAGCCAAGTGATAGAAGCAACCCAGGTGCCCATCAGTAAATGAATGGATCAAAAAATGTGTTACATTTACACAATGGAATTCTATGCAGTAGAAAGAGAGAAGGAGCTCCTACCTTTTGCGACAGCATGGATGGAACTGAAGAACGTTATGCTAAGCGAAATAAAGCAGGCGGTGAAAGAAAAATTCCATATGATCTCACCTTTCACAGGAACCTCATCAGCAAAACAAACAAGCAAAATATAACCAAAGACACTGAAATTGAGAGCAGGCTGATGGTAACCTGAGGAGAGTGGGGAGAGAATTTAAGGGGGAAAGGGTGAAGGGTTTGCAGCAGCAATTATAGAGGATGCATGGATAATAACATGGAAGGATGGAGGTGGGAGGGAGTTGGGGAGGGTTGGGGTGGGGGGAAAAGGCAGAAAACTGTACTTGAACAATTAAAAAATAAATTTAAAAATTTAAAAAAAGAAAAAAAGCAAACAAAATATAGCCAGAGACATTGAAATTAAGAACAATCTAAGAGCCAGTAGGAAGGAGAGAGGGGACAGTGGGGAGAAGGGTTTTCAGGAACTACTATAAAGGACACATGGACAAAACCAAGGGGGAAGGTGGAAGTAAGGAAGGGAGGTGGGTTTGGCTAGGGTGGAGGGGAGTGGTGGGGGAAAATGCAGACAACTGTAATTGAACAAAAATAAAATAATTTTTTTAAAATCTATGATGTTAACTGTAATCCTGTATTTTTAGGCTTCTCACAGAACACCTTGGCAAGCCTAGGCGTTACCTTATTTAACACTTGCCTTGCCTTATATCCTCATTTTGTAAACAGTGTTTTTGTAAACGCCATGTTTTTTTAAGTTCTGAGTAAAATAAAAATTTATTGGTTCACTCAAAAATAAAATAAAAGAAAATAGCCCTGGCTAATGTGTCTCAGTGGTTGAGTACCAGCCTGCAAATCAAAGGGTCGCTGGTTCGATTCCCAGTCTAAGGCACATGCCTGGGGTTGCAGGCTGGGTTCCCAGTGGGGGGTGCACACGAAGCAACAATGTTTCTCTCCCTCTCTTTCTCCTTCTCTTCCCCTCTCTAAAAATAAATAAATTAAATTTTTAGAAAAAGTAAAATAAAATAAGACATGATAATAACAAAGAATACTTTTATTTTTATTTTTTCCCTTCCTTGTTTCCACCCTCCCCCTTGATTTTGTCCATGTGTCCTTTAAAGTAGTTCCTCAAAGCAAACAAAATATAACAAGAGACATTGAAATTAAGAACAATCTAACAATAGCCAGAGGGGAGGGGGCAGTGGGGAGAATAATTTTTAATGCAAAAAAAAAGATTCAATATACGGCAAGACTTGAAAATAGACAAAAATCAAATTCCAGCTGGCTCCATCTCAAATGTCACCAATCCGTGCTTACCTCATCTGGCTGAGATGTAAACTCTGCATTTGGGTAAACAACCCACCAAAGACCTGGGGTTTGGACCCGTGGTGGCTCAGTTAAGGACTGCTGTCACCTTGGGGCTCAGAAGCAGCTTCTGGGTTGCAATCCCCATGGCAGCCAGTGCCTTGGACCACCCACTCAATGGATATTTCTGAAGAGAGCATCTAAAGCTGTCCCACAGCATGCACAATTAGGTCTCAGCACATTCACACAGTTACTGCCTTTTCTACCTTGTCTTTGGGCCAAGGAAAACTGCTTTCTGTTCCATATGATCACAACATAAAAGGAAGAGCAAGTCTGTGCCCACAAAATAAACTGAATTCCTGGGACTCTTTCCAATACTATTTCACCACTTACCTCTTGGCTTGTACCTGGACAGAACTGGTTTATTTCCTTAAACCCCTGCTGTGCTATGGACACACTGGACAAAGGGTTGTTTCTTAAAGGACTGTACTTTTATTTCATAGGTAGAATATACACAGAAATCCAAGCACATTAAAAAAAATTAGAGAAATACACTGGTTTGCTCATTTTTTCCACAAATACTTACTTGCATCTACTCTGGACCAGGTGGTGAATAGGGACAAGGAGATTGAGCCACAAGAGGAGACTTGATCATCAAATGGGGCTGAGGGGATCTTTGGAGATCCTAAAATTGGGGTGGCTTTGGAGAAGGTAAATTTCAACTTGAAACCTGGGGAACTTATCCAAGGTCTTACAAAAGAGTGGCCAAGGAGAGGAGAAGACAAAAGCCATGGTTTCTCACCCTGGCATGAAGAGGCAATGCTCCTGGACCACTGTCAGTCACCCCAAATTGGTCCATTGTTTTGACGGAGGGCTCCAACCCAGCCTCTTTTTCTAAACACATTGAAAACCCAAGTGCTCAGGGATGAAATCAATCTGCAGAGGTGACTCACAGGCAGACAGCCAGCTCAGTCATGGGGCCCTGTCTGCATTCCCAATTTGCCTACTCAGGTTGTCACCTTGTTCACGTTATTTACGAAACCCCATGCCTGGAATGCCTGTCCTTCGCCCCTACTAGAGCTCTCCAGACATTACTCCTGTACATCTGTCACATCCTGTCACTATCTTCCTGATTTCAATAGGTTTGGGCAGCTTGATTACAGGCCTGCCTTCTTACTCTGTGGCTCTAAGAACCGAGAAGGTGGCCTAGTGGCCCCAGCCCAACCTTCCTGTAGGGAAATCTATGCCTCTCACCATGGGAAATGTAGCCCTATTGTTTCACATCTAAGAAAGAAAGCTCCAGTGGAACGTAGGACAGCAAGCGGGCCCCAAGTGTGTGACAGCGGGATTTCCTGTGGGGAATCAGAATAGCCTATTTCTTAGAATTAAAACTTTCTCATGCTAAAACCTTTCTTTCCCTGGATCAAAAGAACGTATGCTAATGCATGCCTAGCTTCCTTAGACCCATATTGCTAATCCTTTCGAGTTGTTGTCTTCCATTTGCATATCTCTCCTTTTGATGTGCCTTCCTGGCCATCTACCACCTGATGTAAATCTACAATCTATGTATAGTTAATGAAGACCATTCTGATGTAATGTGCCCAAGAACGACAATAAAAGCCTATCAGGGAAACACTCGGGGTCTCTCTCAGTGATAAGAGAGGGGTCGCGTGGTCCCGGATTTTCTAGTCCAGTATATTCCATGTGAATTTATTCATACACCTGCCATAGCATATGAATTCTGCTGGCCAGGATTCACGACACCTTCCCTCAGAGCAAGTTCCAGAAAGATCCACAGATACACCCCTCTTGCCTTTCCTACGGCAAGAAAGGAAAGGGAACAAAGGTTTTGTAGCATGACACTGTGCTGCTGGCAGCTGTGGTCAGGTCCCAGGCAGTGAAAGGAGGGGGTGAAGGTTCCTTGGTCTGTAGAAGGGATGGGGAGATCAGGGGTAGTAATCTGAATAGCTCCTCCCTGCCATGCCCTGTGATTGAGGCCCCTCCCAAACTCCTTCTTTCCTGAGGGTCTTGATTGAGGTGGCCCCATTCCCTTGAGTACAGGTCTTGCAAAAGGTCTTCCACTATGTGGAGGGTTGGCAAGGGCTTGGAAATCTCAGAGCCAAGCTCTACTCACCTCGCAAGAGCACCTCCGCTCTTTTACGCGGCCAGAAATGGAAAAGCAACTGGAAGAGAGGTCTTGAGCCAGAGATGTGACACCCTGGCTAGTTGGGGCCTTCCAGGCCCGTTCTCAGGATGAGGCTCACCCAGACCCCAGCTGCCTACCCACCCCACCTTTCTTGGCCTCCAAGACCTTGGTCCCAAAGGCTGTGTACCCCTCCAATCTGTGTCGGTTCTTGCTTTCCTAGAACCTGAGTGCCCCCAAAAGCCATAACAAAAGGGTCTCCAGAGACCTTACCTACCATACAGATATGAAAACAGAGGCTGAAAGTTCAAGGTAGACCCTTGTTCATGAGCAACTCTGGGAACCTCTGGTTATTATCATCCCACCACTTCTCCTATCTAACACTAGTCCTGAAGTCCCTCTAACCACCCACCTTGCCCTCAAGAGCCAGAGGATCAACCTACATGTCTCAGAGATAACCATTCCTACAACTAGCCTCTGGTTCTACCACTCTGGGAATAAGTTGAAAGGACCTGCATGTAGCACAAGCCAAGGTTATGATACCAAAGTTGGCATTTAAATGACCTAACAACAAATTACAAAATTTAATTGGCTTACTCGATCAGAAAAACAAGAAAACCCATCTAATTTAAATACATTGATTCATAGAAACTGGAAAATCTGCTTAAAAGTTAGAAGCTCAACAAACTTGAATGACACAAAGTTATGAGTTGACCCACTGGTGGAATATCTGGCTGATTTTCCAAGGAGCAGAGCAATCACCCAGATTTATTTCAGGAAGATTGGCAACCAGGATTGCGCATAAAACTGAAAGATCAGCCGGTAGGGAGTCTGCTTCAGAGGGAAGGGATTCGCGGGGAACCGGGAGGACTTGGGATCCAGTCACAGCAGCTTCCCGGTTTGTTCCAGGATCCGTGGGAGGGAGCTGGATTGGGGTGTGAGAGTTGCCAAAGCAGGCGTGCGCGTCTGTTGGGAGAGCCTTGGTCCTCAGCAGTCCGGAGATCGGTGTGTACGTGGGGACTGGTCTGCATAGGCTGGGGATCCCAGCGGGAGGAATTGGAGATTGAACCGAACGGGAGACCCAGGTCCGGAACTCCGGGACCTGGTGCGCACCTGGCGAAGCCAGTCAGGGACGGCTAGGGGTGGTGCTGGACTGGGCACCCAGGCCTGCGGCTTGCAAGCCCCGAATCCAGAGAAAAAAGCGCTCAACAAATACAGGGGCGCAGAGCTCATTCTGGGAGGGCCTGAGACACAACCCAGCAACTGTGATTGGAGACCTGCTGTGCAGACTCCCTCCGTGGGAGAAAAACATCGAACCCCACTGAAGAGAGACACAGACCTCACAAACTCTGACTAAGGGTGGGGATTAGACAACGCAAAGGAGGTGCTGCGAATTCATAGCAACTCGGCTGGAGGCAGGACAGCAGCTAAGAGTGCAGCCCAGGAAGAAAGCCAGGGAAGTCTGATATCTTACCAGCCTGTCACAGCCCTGACCAGACGCTGTTGAAGCCAGCCAACAGAAGTCTTTTTTTCTTTTCTTTTTTTCTTTCTTCTTTCTTTTGTTTTCTCTTTGTTTCTTTGATAGTTTATCCCCAACCTTCTTCCTATCTGTCATTCTATATTTTTTAACTCCTTCTACCTTCCCTTCATATGGTATTCCTAGTTTTCTCTTCTTTTTCTCTCATATTTTTTATTATATTTTATTTTATGTTATTTGAGTATTATTTTTTCTTTATCTTTCTTTTTCTTTCTTTTCCTTCTTTTTCTCCCTTCCCCTCTCTTCTTTATCCACAGGTGAGACATTAAAACCTGGAATTGTGAAGAGAATAGAGTGGGACCCAGACAAGAGTGAGCCCAAAAAAACAGAGACAGTGACACAAAATTAACTTTGCTGCTCCAGAGAACTTGACAGATCAATTTAAGAATCAGAGGCTAGCAAGAAGGATCCCACAAACAATGGGAAGACAAAGAAACAATTCCCAAATGAAAGGAAAGGAGGAAGCCCCAGAAAGAATGATAAATGAAACAGAGGCAAGCCAACTATCAGATATTGAGTTCAAAGCATATGTCATCAGGCAGCTCAAAAAACTCAAGAAGCTCGATGAACTCACAGAAAACTACCAGAAAATACAGGGAAACTATAATGGACTCACGGAAAACTATGTCAACATGAAAAAGGAAATAGAAACTATTCACAAGGTCCAAGAGGAAATGAAGAATACAATATCTGAACTGAAGAACAAAATAGAAGGAATCAAAAGGAGGCTCGATGAGGCAGAGGATCGGATCAGCGAACTGGAGGACAAGGTTGAAAAAAGCACCCAAAAAGAGCAAGAACAGGAAAAGAGGCTCAGAAAGAATGAAGAGGTATTAAGGGAAATGCAGGACAACATGAAACGTAACAATATTCATATTATAGGGATACCAGAAGGAGAGGAAGAGCAGCAAGGGATGAAAAACCTGTTTGAAAAAGTAATGATGGAAAAATTTCCTAATCTGATGAGAGAAAAAGCCACACAAATCCAGGAAATACAGAGAGTCCCAATCAAAAGGAACCCTAACAGGCTCACTTCAAGACACATCATCATTAAAATGGCAAAATTCCAAGACGAAGAGAGAATCCTAAAGGCAGTGAGGCAGAAACAGGAAATAACATACAAGGGAACCCCAATAAGGTTAGCAGCTGACTTCTCAATGGAAACACTCCAAGCCAGAAGGGAATGGCAAGAAATATTCCAAGTAATGAGAACCAGAGACCTGCAACCAAGACTACTCTACCTAGCAAGGCTCTCAATCAAGATAGATGGCCAAATAAGGAGCTTCCCAGATAAAAGAATCTAAAAGAGTACACCTCCACCAAACCAGCTCTTCAAGAGATCCTGAAGGGACTGATTTAAGGAAAGGAAGGGAAAGAGAGAGAGTGAGGAACACAGGTACAAAAAAAAATGGCAATGAAGAAGTACCTATCAATAATAACCTGAAACATAAATGGATTAAATGCTCCAATTAAAAGACATAGAATAGCGGAATGGATAACAAAGCACGACCCACACATATGCTGCCTACAAGAGACCAACCTCAGGACAAAAGACTTACACAGACTGAAAGTGAAGGGCTGGAAACAAGTTTTCCAAGCAAACGGACAAGAAAAAAGAGCTGGGGTAGCAATACTCACATCAGACAAAATAGACTTCCAAAAAAGGGCAATCAAGAGTGATCCAGAAGGACACTTTATAATACTCAAGGGAAGAATCCACCAAGAAGACATAAATATTGTAAATATATACTCACCCAACACAGGAGCACCCAAATACATGAAGAAAATCTTGGAGGACTTCAAGAAAGACACTGATAGCAACACAATTATAGTAGGGGACTTCAACACCCCACTGTCAGAAATGGACAGATCCTCCAAACAAAATATCAGCAAAGACATTGTGGCACTGAACAATGCCCTAGAAGAAATGGACTTAATTGATATATATAGGGCCCTTCACCCCAAGGAATCTAAATATACATTCTTTTCAAATGCAAATGGAACATTTTCAAAAATACACCATATGATAGGACACAAAACAAGCCTTAACAAATTCAAGAAAATTGAAATCATACCAAGTTTTTTCTCTGACCACAAGGGACTGACATTAGAAACCAACCCAAAGGAAAAAACCCCAAAACACTCAAAATCATGGAGACTGAATAGCATGCTGTTAAACAATGAATGAGTCAAGGACGAGATTAGGGAAGAAATCAAAAAGTTCCTTGAAACAAATTAAAATGACTGACAATAACTCAAAACTTATGGGACACAGCGAAGGCAGTCCTGAGAGGGAAGTTCATAGAGATACAGGCCTACCTAAAAAAACAGAAACAGTTTACACAAACAACCTAATCCTACGCCTACAAGAACTCGAGGAACAACAGCAAAGACAACCCAGAGCAAGTAGAAGGAAGGAAATAACCAAGATCAGATCAGAATTAAATGACATCAAGACTAAAAGGACAATTCTAAGGATCAGTGAATCCAGGAGCTGGTTCTTCGAAAAGATAAACAAAATAGACAAGCCTTTAAGCAGGCTCATCAAGAAAAAAAGAGATAGGACCCAAATAAACTCAATCAGAAATGAAAGAGGAGATATTACAACTGATGCCACAGAAATACAAAGAATCATAAGTCACTACTATGAAGAACTGTATGCCAAGAAATATGAAAACCTAGAAAAAATGGACAAATTTTTAGAAAAATATAATCTTCCAAGACTCAATAAGGAAGAAACAGAAAGCCTGAACCAACCAATAACAAAGGATGAAATTAAAGCAGTAATCAAATAACTCCCAACACACAAAGCCCTGGACCAGATGGTTTCACAGGAGAATTCTACAAAGGATTTAGGGAGGAACTAACACCTATCCTTCACAGACTATTCCAGAAAATCCAAAATGATGGAAGACTCCCAAACTCTTTTTATGATGCTAGCATCATCCTAATCCCAAAACCAGAAAAAGACACAACAAAGAAAGAAAACTTCAGGCCAATATCACTGATGAACATTGACGCTAAAATTCTCAACAAAATATTAGCAAAC
>PVJI01023032.1:0-24266 GCA_004026765.1 Micronycteris hirsuta
CTGTCCTGTGCTGACATGCAGTAGGCCTGGCAAGGCAAGATTTGACCAGCTGCCCCGTGCCCCTGTCCCCAAGAGGCTGCTGGTGTGGCCTGTGGCTGGGAGAAATTTCCAGACCTGCCATTCCTGGGTCAGTCTGAGCATTGGGAGGCCGCAGGAAGTTGTGACTGCCAGGGCCATGGGAGACTTGCCCGACCACATCACCCAGTCCATAACACCCAGTCCTCTCCCTCTCAGGCAGAGTGCACCCTATTCAGTGGCTGCATAAATGCTCCTGAGCCCACCCCACCGTGCCTGGCTGTGCTGGCCGCAGATGCCTCAGTGGGCACGGCCAGTAACGGAGACCTGTGGGGCTCTTCCTGCCTGCACCAGGGCGGCGCGTGGTGCGTGCAGAGCGACAGAGACCCCCCAGCTGCACTCTCAGGGTGACCGGGTGGAAGGTGGCTGCACCTGCTGCAGCAGAGACCCCGACATCAAGCTCTTGGGGACGTGGAGCACTGATGATGGACAGATCAGTGACATTTCCTCGCAGGATCACATCGCGGTAAAGAGGAAATACGCCAAGTACCTACCCCACTGTGCAGGGCACTCTGCAGCCAAGCGCTTCCACGAGGCGCCATGCCCATTGGGGAGCGCCTCACCAACTCAGTGGTGGAGAACAGCCGTGGCAATGGCAAGAAACTCGTGACCACGCGCATCGTCAAGCATACCTTCAAGATTATCTGTCTGCTCACTGGCAAGGGCCCCCCTGCAGGTCCCAGTGCCATCTCCAACAGTGGCTCCTGGGAGGACTCAGCTCGCATTGGGTGAGCCGGAACCGTGAGGTGACAGGCTGTGGACATGTCCCTTCTGTGCCGTGTGAGTCAGGCCATCTGAATGCTACGCACAGGTGCCCGTGAGACTGCCTTCTGGACCATCAAGATCATTGCCGAATGCCTGGCAGCTGAGCTCAGTTTGGCCAAGGGCTGGTCCAACTCCTGTGCTGTCAAGGAGAAGGAAGAGCTCTGACTGGTTGGGCATCGGGGCACACGCCTAGGTTGCAGGTTCGGTGCCTGGTTGGAGTGTGTGTGAGGGACAACCGATGAGTGTGTTCTCACACCAATGTTTCTCCTCCTCTCTTTCTCCCTCCCCTCCTCTCTCTCTAAAAATAAATAAATCTTTAAAGAAAAAGAAGGAGGAATAGGAGGAGGGAGAGGAGGGGAAGAAGGAGAAAGACGAGCTGGATCGTGGGGCCAAGTTCAACCACTGGTTGCCTGGCTGCAGCCCCAATAAACCTGCTTGCCCTTTGGGACAGCACCACCCAAAGGACAATGGGGACTCATGGGGAGATGGGTGCCAGATAGCCAGAGGTGTGACCCTGTGGGGGGGCCAGAGCTCAGAGAGCCTGCCCCGGGCCACGTGCGAGCAGCAGGTGGGTCGGCACAGTGAGGGCAGAGGGGAGAAGCGGAGGCTGCCTCAGCAGGGACCAGGGTGAGGAGGGCCCAGGTTCTGGGGTCCATCTCCACTCCCCAGGGTGCCACCTCACCTCCCTGTGCTTTGCCACACGAGTGTAGAGCAGCTGCTGAGAGGCTGGTAGGATAATACCGTGTTTTCCCAAACTTAGACTTTTGGGACCATCTCCACTATTTATACTATCTTTCTTACTTTTTCTCTTTACATCTATTTTATTCATATCTGTGATGTTAGGGTTTGATATGCCGTAGGTTTTCTAATACACTCTCAAAGAGATACAAACATCCATCCCTGGACCACCCGTGAGCCACTCAGTGAAGTGTGTCCATACTTTGAGGAAAACAAATGACAGATGTCATTTGAACTTGACACATGGTGAACTCCCAACATGGTCAGCTTTTATGGTACTATGATTACTATTATTGTTGCTATTATCACAGCTTTGAGAGTGTGGGAGGGAAGGAGCCGGGAGCTTGGGCTCTCTCGTCACTGCCAGCCCCTCTTCTCTGCCCCAGGGGTCTGACCTTTCCTTTTCCTGCTTTTCTTCCCACCTTTGAGTTGACTCTGGGTTGCCGCAGAAGTTGCATGCCCAACTGGCGGAGTCGGTTGTGTGGGCTGCAGCTGCTCACTCCCAGACCCTGGAACCTTCTGGGCACCTGTGCAAAGCAAGAGCTCTGATTATGTGTGGTCAAGAAGGGCCCATGGCAGCCCCTGCCCACTTCCCGGGTCCTTCACAGAAGGCACCTGGGGTGTCCAGCCTCAGTACCCAACTTGGGTTGGGACCCTTTCCCCTTTCACAGAAGAATGAGACCCTTGGGGCTCCCACCAGCGGAGCAGCCCACCAGCACCACGTGGCAGTGCTGTCCGCCGGCTTGTGTAGACGCGTGCGTTTGTGTGAAGGGCACACCCCAATCCGAGAGTGCTTATTTCACAACTGTAGGATTCCAGGCGGTTATTTTTCTCATTATGCTTTTATCTATTTTCCACGATGAACATAAATTCCCTTTTTAATCAGAAAAGACATGTTCTTTTAAACATGAAAAAAGTTACCGTATTTTTTGGACTATAAGATGTATTTTCCCCCCGCCAAATTTGGGAGGAAAATGGGGATGCATCTTACAGTCCAAATGTAGCTTACCTGGCTGTTTACATTTACACTGGTGAGATATAATGTTATTTATGTTATTAAATATTTTACCACATTTTTTTGCTTCAAAATTTTTTTTCCTGTTTTCCTCCTCTAAAACCTAGGTGCGTCTTATGGTCTGATGCGTCTTGTAGTCGGAAAAATACGGTAGGTAGTGTAGGTAGGGAGACAGCAGAGATCCCCAGATAAACATGGGGTTGGCCAGGGGTCCCTGCTGGAGGAGATGGGGTGAGGGTGGCCCCGAGGGAAAGGCAGGTGGGGAGAGCTGAGGGGCAGAGCAGGGTGCTGCAGGGAGGGACAGCTGCGGGTGGGGGTGATGGGCAGCTGTTGGGGAAAAGCAGCCACCAGAGGGAATGGGGGAGGCACCAGGAAAGGCGGGACCGTGGAGGGGGCTGCAGCCTTACCAAGGCTGGAGGGTGGGGGCTACAGTGGAGCGAGCACCCCCAGCAGCACCTGGCAGCCTGTGCAGAGGCTGGGGGATAGATGCCTCCCGAGATGGGTGCAGGGCCCGGGTTTTAATGGCCTGCGCCTGGCCAGTGAGGAGAGATGCCAGGGGTTGGGGGTACGAGTGAGATTGGGGTCCAGGTGGTCAAGCCCACGGTAATACAGAAACCCTGACAGGAAAGAAGAGGGAAGAGGGAAGCTCAAGCTTGAGATTTTTGTGCCAAACTGAAATTCCTACTTACTCAGTTTTCAAATATTTTGTAAGTTTCGGAGATCCTCCAGCCTGCAGCGACACAGCCTGCCCCCTAGCCTGGCCGCCCTGGGGGCTTCCCAGCGCTGGCCCACGCCATGGCAACCAGCAGCCTGGCTTCCGGAGAGCCTGTGCGGCTCGGGCTGGTGCGGCCCAGACTTGGACTTCGTGGCCAAGGGGAGCTTCAGAGAGAGCGTCTGGGGACTCTCGCGGGCTGCCAGCTTTTTTTTAAATGGAGAAGGAAGAAAATATAAACTACCATTATTATTTCCTAGAGAAAGGAACATTTTAACACCAACAATATAAGCAGGGCATAATCCCAGAATACAGAATATTTTGTCCCAAGTAAGGACAATGGACGGCCTTTTGCTAACACCGTTTTTAAAACTTTTAAAAAATGTAACCCTTACTTAAAATGTTTTGAATATGCAAAATTGCAACATAAAAATGTATCACAATTTCACCTTATTTGTAAGTGAATCTTTGGTACAAATTTGTCATTTTGGAGTATGTGTTCAACAGCCCCTTCCCAGACGCTGGGTTTTTCACAGTTGTTTGTAAAATCCAGCTTCACGTAAGTCTGTTGATGAAAGTGGGCGTAATGCTCTAAATGTGAGCGTCTCCCTTTGGAACATTCTGGAAGGAGAGGCCTCCTGCCTTTGCTTCTGCTTTCTCCCCAGGTGCTGGGGAGTGAGTTGAGGTGGCTGGCAGGCCAGGTATTGGGCTAGCAGAGGCCGCAGGCTCTCCTGCCCAGTGGCAACAAATGCCCAGGGCTCAGTGTCCGAGGCCTGGTCATCTCACAGGGAGCAGGGGACCCGCCAAGAAGGGCTCAGGGGGCAGTGAGTCCGTCCCTACTGACCTGCCCCTGTGTAAATTAAGGGAGGCCCCGGTCTCAGGCTCCGAGAGTACAGATGATGTTCAAGGGGCAGGTGTGTGGCACCCCGCACAGTGACTGCTGCATAGGACAGGCCAGGCCGAGTGGGCCGACCTTGTTTGGTGGGTGAAGGTTCGTGGTGCAGGGACTCTGGAGGCCACGGGTGGGTGGGCGTGTCCAGAGGGAAGCAGGAATGGGAGCTCCTAGAAGCGCTCCGGGGAGCTGCCCGGGGGTCACATGAGGTCAGCAGAGCCCTGACTCATCTGGGAGAGCTAGGGAGGGCGGCGAAGGTCCGTTCTCCTGGCTGCAGAGAAGACCCCCCGAGCTGCGGCGGGCTTACCTGAATCTCACAGGCCCCTCACAGTGGGTAACCAGTTAAATAAGAGGGCAGAGGAGGGACATGAGGTTTCCTGGGGTCTGGGGAAGAAACTACTCCTCTTTTGGGTATTTTGACTATGTTTACATAGATATTTATATGTATGTAAATATATTTATGTATATATTTTCATAATATATGTATTTGTTGCTACTTTGGTGAGAAACTTAAATCTGACAGTTAATATCAATGATTAGAGTCAAGTTTTATCTTGTTTAAAGATGAATACATTCTCCTTAAAAAATGCACAGACGCCTGGATGACACCACTGTAAATGGCTCAGCACTTGATGTCTCCATGTGTTTATTCATTCCCACATTTTTGTCATATAGTTTAAGTTCCTTAGCTGTTTCCCTGTCGCTGGACGTGCGGACATTTTCAGTTTGTGTTTTGTCGTGTTTCTAACCACGGAAGATTCCCCTCGATGTGCATGCTGCCTTCCCTTCCTTTCCAGTCGTTTCCTCAGAAGGAGTTCCTCGGAGTGGGATCGCCAGTCATTTTCTGACTTTGGAATCCCCGAGGCTTTCCAAGAAGGGCGCACCCCTCACCCCGCTGCCAGCAGCGGCTGGGTCCCCCCCCTCTCGCCGCAGCCTTGCTGGCTGTCAGCGTCGGCCTTGTGGTCTTATTTTAAATTTAATGATGTAATGGATTTTAAACGAGAGCTTTTATTTCCTAATTTACATGTCTCCGTCCACTGCATTTCTCTGCGCAGGCCCTGTGCTCCTGTCTCCGTTCTCCATGCGCGACTTCATTGCTCTCTACCCAGACACTAGGCCCCAATGGATGGATGAATGAACGATTGTCGGGGCTGGACATCCTTCCTTGTTTGTGTGGGAACTACCTCAGTGGGTTTTAAAGGGAAGACAGTGGAAAGATGTTTAAACTATAAATAGATTTGGTGGCACCTCTTATTTGTTCAAGGTGGTCCCAGGAATGAATGCAGACTCTGTGCTTCTGGGAGTATGTTTATGTCTCATTTGAATTCTAGAAGACACCAGAGTTAGAACGTTAGTGCATGATGTATAATTTAAGTCAGAGATGAAAAAGTCCCATCAAACACAACCCCTTCTTTCTAGGCGTCCCGTAATTACCAAGGCAGAGGTCTTGGAGTAGGCAGGGCTCGCAGCTGGAGAAAGTCTGAAGGAAACTCGAAGGCCAGGTTTGCCCTCTCCTCCTGGCACCTGGAGAGTCAGCCTCAAGAGCAACGCAAGGTGGGGCGGTCTGGGACAAGCCCTAGACCCCTCCTGGCGTCATCTCTGATGTCGGCTGGAGCCCTGGGCCCTCTGCTTTATTGTGTCCATGCCAAAACAGTGTCAGAGGGGCGAGGAACTGTTCAGAAGCCACTGAGAGCAGGTTGGTGGTGGAGCTGGCCCTCCCCACAGACCACCTTGCTCCGGAGCCCCCACCCTAGTGGCACCAAGGGGACCTGCTTCCCAGGCCAACCTCTGGAGGACTTAGTCCTGGAGCAGTGGCTGCTCCAGAGGGCGGCGGTCCTCCTGCTTCCAAGCCCTGTCCATCCACACTGGTCGGCGTTGGTCTCTTATTGTTAAAGCTGAGAAATCTCAGGGGGCCGTGTCCCAAGGTTCATGGCTAGGGCAGTGCTGACACCAGAGTGGACACCTCTGCTGAAGGAAGCACGTGGCTTTAAGGCCTTAGCCCGGGGCTGTGGCTGAGCCAGGGCCCTTGAGCCGGTCGGAGTGAGAGGTGACGGGGCTTAAATCAGCCTCCATCTGAGTTCTTGGTAATCCCCTTGGAACTAAGTCCTGCTCTGGCCCAGAGATGTTTTCCCTCCCCAGAAAGACATCTGCCCCCTTGGAGGGCAGGGTTTCTGACTCAGCCCTCCAGGCCTGGGCCGAGGACCTCAAAGGGCAGGGACCACAGGATTCAGCTCATGGTGTAAACAAAACAGAGCTTCATAACTGAAACTTGATCCCTACAGCCCACCCAGCCATGGCCATGGGGTTGAAAAGCACGGGTTGGGGCCATCCAGACCTGGATGCGAATCTGGGCTTCTCATACTACTTGCCACGAGACCTTTGGAAAATCACCCCACTTCTCTGAGTCTCAGTTTCCCCACCTGGATGATAGGATCACGATGCTTTCATTGCGGCCCTGTTGGCAGATGAGCTGAGAAGATGGGTCTCAGGACCAGAGCACGTGGTCTGGCTGAGGGTCACCCCACAAATGGTAGTGTCCCTGTCCCAGCTCCCTCCTCAGGCTTTGCACACTCATGCTCTGTCCCGCAGGACTAGGACGAGCAAGAGCGAGGCAGGGGTACACCGTGAGCCAGAGCCCCGACTCCAGAGTGAGGCTGGGGCGTGGTCAGGGCTGGGCCACGCATGCGCTGCGTGTTCCATGTGGAATACCTTGCCTCTCTGGACTGACTTTCCTCTTCTGCAAAGTGAGGACTTCAGGTGATGTGTAGGTGCAGCTCTTAGCCTGGAGCCTGGCACGTAGTAGGAGCTCAATGCCCACAGTCTCAGTTACCAGCCTTCGCTTGCCCAAGGCTCCCGCTCTCCCCACCACCCATGCCAGAGCCTCATTTGAGCCCCTGCCTCCCCGCTCCATCCCTGCATATGGAGGTCTCCGAGAGGGTAAGATTCAGGCCAGATCATGGTCAGGAAACCCTGATCGAGGGAGAGGAGTGGGCCTTTGCCCAGAGCATTGCCCACAGCAGCCTAGGAAGTAGGACATTTACCAATTATTCTCCCTCCACCGGTGCCCCGAGGCAGACTTTCCACTTCAGCTGAGATGAGCTTTTTCAAACTCCAAAGGGACCTTCTTACTGGGGTCCCCAGGCTCCCTCATCCCCACGCAGCCCTCCCACACTGTTGTCAGCTGCACTTGGTGCGGCCCCTCCATGGCCGAGCGCAGGCTCCTGCTTTCTGGGTACCCAGCGGTCAGGGAGTGGGCAGGAAGCACCCACAGCCCACACTGGACTTGACAGGAATGGCTCTGCTGTGCCATCACAGCCAGTCACTCGGTGGCCTTTCCGCAGGAACCCGCAGAAAGGCGTCCCCCAGGTCCTGTGCAGCCATGAGAGCCCCCAAGTGCTTGCTCTCCGACCCCGCCGTTGGGGCAGCGTCTGCGGTTCTGGCTGCACAGGATGCTGATGGGGGCGTGCGGCCAGAACACGTGTCATCTGTTCGTGGCACGTCCAGAAGCTGGCGTCCTCTGAGGCCCTTGGTCAGTTGTGGGGAAACAGCCCCATAAACTTATATGGAAAAAAATGTGCATTGACTGAATCTTATGGCACGCAAAATCATATATCAAGTCTCTCTGGATTTTTATACCTAAGCACCATAATTACTAGGGGACAATATTTTTCTTCTTGAAAAAATCAGAGCAATTGACAAGCTACCAGATGTCCAACTAACATTTCGTGAGTAAACAGTGCTTCCTGCCTTCAAGAAGCCCCTCCCCCCGCAGGAAAGCCGTGGGGCCGGAGAGCAGTGGCCATGATCGCTGCGTCTGGCTGGTGGAGAGTCGGCTCCGTTGGAGCAGAGACAGAGCGGCTCCTACAGCTCACTGGGAGGGGCGCAGTCACTTCTGAGTGTTGGGGGCATGTTTTGCTTTCTGGTTTCTGCCCGGATCTTTGCAAGATTTTCTTTTTAATGCAAACATTTATCCAGGATCTGTCTGAGGGTGGACCTCTTTCCCGGGACCTGGCACACAGTCCTTGGGTCAGCCCTTCCCTGGGTCGGCCCCTGGCCCTTTGTATACTTCCTTCTCTTGCCCTGTTCTCTGCCATCGGGGACACCCTGCCAAGTCGGCCCCTCTCATCAATGACAGGAGTTTCCAAGGTTCCCATTTAACTCATTGCTGCCTCTGATGTTAATCTTTTTTATTCTTCTGCGATGCTTTTCACTTTCCTTTTATTCTCTTACGTTAGGCATCTCTTTCTGTCTCTTCTTGCAGTTTCACTTCCCTCTGATCACAGCCTCGTCGTCTTGTCCTGATCAAAGCGTCTTGAAAATTCCTTCCAGACTCTGGAATAGACTGGGGAGATGTGTTCTCATGTCTCAGCTCCTTCTACGTGCAGTCCAGGCCCCCTTATCTGGCAGTAATTTTCCACGTGCTCTTGTTGGATTTCCTTTCCGCTGCATGTTTTCTTGAATAAGGTCAAATCTATCGTGTTGGTTGTTTATCAGCAGGCAGAGCATTTAGGTTTCCCTTGGACACACTCCAGTTCTTGCGTGGCAGCAGCCGTCTGCACGTGGGTGTGAGGAGATGGAGGGGAAGAGCCGGTGGGGGCATCCCTAGGTCTGGGGACAGGGCCTGAGGGACTGATTGTCTCCATTTCAAAAGACAAGGTCCAAATTTCCTCAATTTCTATCGTCTCCTTCTGCTTATAAAAATTTCCATTTCTTCCTAGATTGTAGCAATAAGGCTGCCTGTCAGTCTTAGCTGGTGAGATGTGTTTCATCTTTTTCTTAGTCACAAAAATGTTAGTGATAAGCCCTAGCTGGTGTGGCTCAGTGGATTGAGTGCTGGACTGCAAACCGAAAGGCCGCCGGTTCGATTCCCAGTCAGGGTACATGCCTGGGTTGCAGGCCAGGTCCCCAGTCGATGTATGTCTTGCACATTGACGCTTCTCTCCCTCTCTTTCTCCCTCCCTTCCCCCCTCTCAAAAGAAATAAATGAAACCTTTAAAAAAATTTTAGTGATAAGTCAGAGGAGGCTTTATGAAGAGCTGTCTCGTCTCTTCTGGAAGGTTTCCAGAAACAGACAAGCAATCCCATCCTTTCTTCAAGGTTTTCTTTCTCAAGTAACTTCGAGTGCCTGCTTTACCCAGATGCCATGCTAGTCCCTTTCCTACGTGGTGTCTCCCTTCATCTTCCCCTCAGCCTGGTGAGAAAGTTACAGGTACCGCCTCTGTTTCCAACGGAAGAAAGCAGTTGAAGAACTTACCCAGGGTGGCACTGAACAAATAAGTGACAGTGCCAGAGATTGAACACAGATGTCTCAAGTTTGGATATTATTTCTCTTCAGTATATATTGAGCTATAAATATTGCATGTAACATGGTGGATAAGAGTGTAGTCCCTAAAGCCAAATGACCTGAGCTCAGATCCTGCCTGTCCCAGGTGTGTGCTCAGTGACCTCGGACAGGTTACTCAACACCTCTGGAGCTGAGTCGCTAAGGCAGGGTAAGTAGACTAGTGAACCTCGTGAGTGTTGAAGATGTGACTAACCCATTCTGTCTCGCATGCCACGGTTCCTCTGAGGTCTCTCATTGGCATCTGAGGATAGTTCTCCAAAGTCAGCATGTACTAGAGTATTATTTTTCAGCGGTTGTGTGCCCTGCATTGTTTGTGTAACTAACGCCTCTCCTGAATGCGTCTGCTAGTCTGGACGCCTCCTGGGGCCAGGTTCTCCTCTGTACCCCTGTGTCTAGGACGTGGGAGACTCTCAGTGAATACTCGTAGCACTGATGTCCTTTTGCAGTGACGGTGGGTGTCCCCGAGTGGGCTGGTCCCTAAGCACATCCCCTGTGTCCTTGTACCTCCCGTCTCCCACAGTGACCTGCCACCTTCCTTCGCGCTCCTCGCCACGTCTGACCGGTCAGCAGACATGTTTCCCTGCCGCTTTGCCCTCTCTCTTCCCTTGAAAGCACCCCACAGTGGTATAACCAGGAATGTCCTAATGAGGGTAGTGTCGGCCCAAAGCCTGCTGGGATGGCAGTGAGCTGGGAAGAAGAGGAGGAGCCAGGACGGAGTAAAGTTGGTGCTGGAGAACCAACCTGAGTCCAGAGGTCAAGTTTGTTGAATCATTTCTCAAGGGAGTTGAGTCTAGTGGGCAGGGGAGTGGCAGCACCAGAGTCGGTGTGAGTGGGTGGGCCTTCCAGCCGGAAGCAGGACCCCAGCCAGTGCCTTGGGTCTCCTTTTCCCTCCTCCATCCCACCCGCAGGCACAGTCCCAGACCAGCAGGCGTCCCCCGCTTGTGGGGCTGAGTGCTCTCCTGCCCTGTGAGACTGGTTCACAGGCTTGGTGGGAGTGGCCCCTGTCAGCCCCACCCCCAGACCATGGAGTAGGGCTGGGCCTGGGCCAGCTGGATCTGGCTGGGCCAAATGCCTTCTGCACACAGTGTGTCCTGGAGAAGGGCAGAGCCCACAGGTATGGCCCCCCCTGTGGAGCAGGAGGATCCCCTGGCCCCTGAAAGCGGGCTGCTGGGACAGCCCTGCAGGGGCGCGCATCCTGCCATCTCTGCTGAGCGAGGCCGGGAGAGGCGGAAAGGCCTGGCCCGAGGCTGCGAATCAACTAGGAGTCAGAGGGCTTCTTTCTCAGACGGGGCCCAAAAGGAGCCTTTCGCGTATCCCTTCAGCAAAATCAAAAAAGGATTTGCTTTAAAAAAATAAACATCAGTTTGGATCTAGCCAGCGCTCCGAAAATCTGTTGCTTGTTTTCCAGAGAATGCAGGGTTTGGTGACTGAGGTTTAGAATGTCGTGTTTTGTTACTCAGTTTCCACTGAGTAAGGACCAAGTCTGACAGTTTTGCCTTTGCCTCCCTTATTTTCTGTTACACTTAAAGACGAGATGAAGCGTGGTCACAGACACGTGAGTGCATTGGTAGAAGTGGAAAACACTCCGGTGATTGCAGCGGCCGGCGTGAGCTCACTCTCTGGCGGGGATCCTGGTGGCC
The DNA here is from genome assembly GCA_004026765.1 of Micronycteris hirsuta. NCBI lineage: Eukaryota > Metazoa > Chordata > Mammalia > Chiroptera > Phyllostomidae > Micronycteris > Micronycteris hirsuta. The sequence continues at coordinate 11,182 of PVJI01023032.1, forward strand.
TCGGACGCCCAGGGAGCCTTCTGCGCACAGTAGCGAATCTGTGAGCCAGGGCTGGAAAGACAGGCGCGGAGTGTTTTCCTTGGCACATGGGCAGCCTCAGTTCTACCCAATATGAGGCAGGTTTCCGAAGCTTTCACTGGGGGAATCATCTTGCATTTCCTTTCGGTGACGTCAGCTACTCTGGAAGCCCTTTATAGCACTCGGAGAAATGTGGATATTTAGCTTGGAGACCGCGGAACGCAGGGTTGACCCTATCAGGGGCGGAGGCGTGAGGTGCCTGGCGGCTCCAGGTACTGTCTTTCACTGGGCAGTCGAATTTCAGAAGCCAGAGGGGAGAGTCATGTGTGTGCAAGTGAAGATCCGTGTCTGGCCCAGTCGTCCCCCAAGCGTTCATTTTCCGGGCCCTCCTGTGTGCTGGGCTCAGCGCTGGGCCCTTGAGAACGCAGAAATGGGTGAGACACAGCCCTTGCCCTCGAGGAGTGTGATGTAACTGCTGTCACTGAGGAAGGGGCACCTGCTCTCAGCGCCCAGGAGGGACCAGCTAACAGCTGGAGGAGGAGGAGGAGGAGCTAAGGGCCAGGAAGCAGAGGGCTCGTGCAGGGAACTGCAGGGGCCCGGCAGCTGGAGTATCCTGTAAGAGACAGGGAAGAGGCCAGAGATGCCAGCACGGGCAGAAGCCAGAAGGCCGGGAGCCCTTGCCCGCTGGGATGGAGAGCCATCGAGTGGTTTTGAGTTGGGAAAGGGCACCGTCTAACTGGGTTTTAGAAAGAACACGGGGTGCAAGGTGGATTGGAAATGGAGACCGAAGACAGGGGAAGGCGTCAGGAGACAGTGGAGTGTTAACAATGGCCTGTAGACTCCCAGGCAGTTGGTAAAGCTTGTGGCCGTTAAATCGAAACCTGAAGACGAGGTCTTCAACAGGAGCTAGGGATGTTTGGAAAAATCGCTTGCATAAAATACTGCCTCCCTTTTCCCTGCCCAAAAAGTGTTTGCTTCTTCAATAGTGAGAAGGAAAGAAGGGAAGGAGGCAGAGAAGGAAGATCTTGCTCTTTCATGTTTCTAAAAGTAGTACATATTTGTAACTAAAGGCTGAATTAATATTAAATTGTATAAAGCAGAAAATAACCCTAAAATTCTATCCCTAAAGATGGTTACCATTAACAGATTGGGCAATATATTCTCCCCCCGACCCACACTCTCTCTCGTGTGTATAAAATCATACCTGATTTGTTTTCCTTAAAAACAATACATCATGGATATCTTTTATTGTCGGTTCTTAGAAATGTATTTTAGCCTTTTAATAGCTGCATCGTATTCCTCTGGGTGTGTAAAAAATCACTTGTCCAAACCATGCAATTTTTCACAATCATACATTACAAACGATGGTGCAATGAACACTCTGTTTTACTTCGCCGACTTGTAGGAATATTGCTGTGGAATAAATTTCCGGAAGTGGAATTGCTGGGTCCGGGGAAACGCCTGTTGCAAGGTGTTGGGAGGCGGTGCCGCATTCTGCCCCCACGTGTCTCTGTCACTTTGTACGCCAGTCGGCGTCGTGGGGGGGCCGCTGTCTCCCAGCCCTCGCGGCAACACCAAGTGCTGTCGGCCTTTCTGACCTTTGCCAATATGAATGGCAAAAAAACCTTGTTTTAATGTGTACTCATTGATTATTAGTGGGGTTTGGGCATCTTTGACACCTGTATTGACCGTCTTCTGTGACATTATTTACTTCCACTGCAGGAGGTCTTTATGTATTAGAACTATGGACTGTCTCTAAACTGCACATGTTTTTCCCATTTTGACATTTGTCTGTCAGCCTGGTGGGAGGCATTTTCTCTTGTCTTACAGAAGTGTGCCAGTCCCCTTTCGTGGCTGGGTTTCACATCACGGTTAAGCCTCTGTGTGCCGCGTGGTTATAAAGATATTTTTCTTCTGTTTTATTCCAGTGTTCTTCTTACTATTGAGATTTCAGTCCCGAATTCACCTGGAATTTACTGTTTTAAGGAATAAAGTAGACACCCTGCTTTTTACAGGGTCCGACAGAAGTAATGCCTGCTTGAGTGTGGTTGGTAGGGTAATAACATGGGTGTGATAATTGATAGTTTTAATTTGAACACTTCACCTAAAGTGTCATGAGTGTAAAAGGGCTTGAGTGTGATGTTGTTATGTGACAGAACTGTAGGCTTATGATTTTTTAATAAAAGATTTCATGATAAAAAGGGGTGTTATTTGTGCCGGACCCTGTATTTTCCTTACTAGATAACCCTTTGTCCCGATACCGTTTATTGGAGGGCCCACCTTTTCCCGTTGACGTAAATGCCCGTCTGGCTCCCACTCAGTGTCTGCATCTGCATGTCCTACTCTGCGCCGTGCGTTTGTTCGTCCAGTTCGGTAGCCGTGTCGCCCTGCCTGGCCACCACCACCTCGCGGCTCGTTTTTACAAGTCCCGTTCTTCTTTTCAAAACGTTCCATTTCAGGTATTTACCTCTCTAGGTGAACTCTGAAATCAATTTTGCAATCATATGAATTTTATACACTAATTGGGACAAGCGCCCTTGGTCATTTTTCTTTTCAGAAATGTTCTCTTTTCATCCAGGTGAACTTTGGCATCAGTTTGGAATCACATGAAGGTCACAGGTTAATTAGGCAACAACTGACCCCCTTCCAGTGCCGAGGTCCCCACCCAGCAGTGTCACGTATTTCCCCATCTGCTTACCTGTTCTTTCATACCTGTCCTTAAGATATTTTCATTTCATGGGTTTTTATCTTAATTATCGAAGTGTTACATTCTCATTGTGACAATTAAAATCCAGAGTTATAGAGAAATGGTTTCTATTTGTAAGAATTGTGCTTTTGTTTCATTAAAGTAGATTCTTCAAAAAAGAATTAAGCTCAGAATATGTGCTTATTTAACTTTAATAAAAATTATGTAAGTTTTCTTTGAACTAAGTTTTATGCATGTAGGTCTTACTCCTTTCTTTTCGAGTTCACTCCCGGGGTTTTCTGGCTGTGTCTGCGCGGCGCCTGACCTCCTTTTTCACTTCCATTTTCCAGTTGCTGACGTATAAGAGGGCCGTTGATTTCTATGTATTTACTTTGAACTTAACTCTGTTACTTAGTACTGATAGTTTTTCAGTTGGCTATCTTAGATTATTTAATTATATAACTAATATGATAACATTCTATCACCTGAAAATACTGGTAATATTATGTGTATCTTTAATATTTAGAGTGCATTTTTTCTTATCTCCTTGCCCCCAGAGTGGGAGGCACCCAGAGCAGTGTTAAATGATAGCAGTACGGCAGGAGTTCTTGATTTCTTCCTAGGAATAGGGTTTCATATTGAGAACGTTGTTTTCATTTTTCTGACATGCATTCCTCATCACATTAAGAAACTCTGTCACCAGCTCAGTGCTTTGTCAGGAGTGGATATTAACTTTATCGGCGACTTTTCGGCATCTCTCTCAAGATCGTTTGAAGTACCATTGCACTCCTATAAACCTGCTTGCTTTATTACTCTTTTACATACTACTAATTTGGTTTGCTAATATTATTTTAAAACACTGAGTTCCATAAGATCATTTAGATACTGTACTTTGTCATAATAGTGTCTTTCTCAATGTCGTTAATATTTTCCTCCTTACTGGTAATGAAGTTTTTTTGCTTCTTCTTGAGACAATTTTGGGAAGATAGACTTCCCTGGTAAGCCCCATTTCAGCCAGGTTTTCGACTATGTCGACACAAACAGCGCACACCCCGCCACTCTCGCACCTCCTCGTGTTTGGGACCAGCGTCGCTCTCGCACCCCTACCCTGTGCATCTGTGTTTTTTTCTTTTTTCTTCACCACACACCCCAGAGGAATCGCCTCCTTTATTGGCTTTTCAAAGAACCAGCTCTCAGTTTTATTTAGCACTTCAGTGTTTTTGCTTTTATTGATCATTTGTTTTCTTTTACTTTGCGTTTTCATTTTTTCCTAGTTCTCTGTAATGAATACCAAGTTCATGTCTTTTTATCCTCCTTAATTGTTCATGTAAGCACTTGAGGCTATGGATTTTTCTCTGAGCAGTGACGTGGCTTTGACTGCATCCTATATGGCGGTAGTTTGTTATTTTAACTTTAATTTCTTCTTTCATCTTGGAATTATTTGGAGTGTTTTTACCTCTGGGTCAGGGAGGAAGTGGAATTACTTTAGGCCTCCCAAAACCACGTGCATTATGAGTGTGGGAGGTATGATTTCCCCCAAAGGAAAAGTGAGGGCTGTTTCCAGAAGAGTTGGGAGTGGATGCTAAGCGGACGGAAGTGCCGGTTTCATCTTACTACCGACAGAGTCGTTGATGGTGGTGCGTGTAATTTACCTGGTGCAGTGTCCAGCAGGAAACAAGCCGAGTATTGATGACCAGATCGGTGCCATCTCCTCATGCTCTCTCTTGTTTCTGATCAGAACACCAGCATGTGCTACATGGTCCCCCGTAGCCACCTGGGAGAACATTTGCAAACAGGTGACCCCATTGCACCTGTAGATGCCCAAGTAATCCCCATGGCATGTGGGGATCTGTGGTCATGTCCTCATTTCACCTCGGGGAGCCAGGAGGAGACCCTAGATTCTGGGCAGACTGCGGGACTTTGCCCAAGTGCTTTTGTGTTTCATGAGACTCCACGCCGTGAAATAAGCAAGGCCATGTGCTTGTGGAGAAACATGGCCTCTGACCACCTGACATGTGACTGCCTGGGCCTGCCCCCGTTCCGCAGACGTGGGAAGCATGTGTCTTGGTGTCGGTCAGCTTGCGGCCTATTTCACATCGGGAATAGTCTTTACATGAGGATTTCTTTTTCTGCAGTTCGTGTTTTGCATGATTGATATCAACTAGCAGGCACTAATTAATCCTCACAGTCTTCTGCATCTTGACAGAGCGCCTGAGTGGCCCGCTGAGACCTCCTACTGCAGTGGATGGAATTGCTTTGTGCTCTCTTAAAAAAAAAAAAAACCCTAATGAGCTGCTGCTCTGTTATTTCATTTGGAGTTTACCGGGACAGCTTATGTGACCAAACCACACAAGTACGGTTCCAGGTGCCAGCACGCGTCACTTCTGAAGTCTGAAAGTGGTTTTTCCGCGGCAGAGCAGGACAACATGGAACAAAGTCTTTTATCTCCCACTTTAAAAGACGGTGTGAGAGAATGGAAAGCGTCAGATGGAAATGTGGCATGTTTTTATGCTGTAGAGGGTTTTTTCCCTTAACACAGCAGAATTTTCCTTATTAAATAGATAGCTGTGTGAGAAAAACCAAAACCAGAGTCAGGGTGGCAGTGAGACGGGCGGCGATGGGAGAAACAAGAGAGCAGTGAGTTCCTGGGCTTGTGGTGAATCCCGGTGCCAGCCGTGGGCTTTGGCTCTGGCAGGCCGAGGCGCTCAGCTTCCCTGGGGCTGTGCCGCACGGAGCACGGTGTCCCTCAGCCTGAGAGAAGGTGTCTGTTTGGGAGGCACCTCCTTCGTCAGCCTGGCACTCCCTCCTCGGGGTCAGAGTGTCTTGTGGACAAACCCTGGTGGGGGGCCTGGATTCACTGTCAGGAAGAGGGTTTGGCCACGCGCCCCTGGGGCTGGGACCAGCCCAGCGGCGGAGGGCATCTACAGCAGAGCGAGCCGAGGGCTGCTCACTGCCATCGGCCCCACCACGGCAGTCTGATTGGCACTTACGCTGCGGCCACAGCAATGACACCAGGCCCTGTGTGAGGCATGGCAGGCGGGCGCAGAGCACAAGCATGTCCAGGTAGCTGTCCCTCTCAGAGGAGGTCCAGTGTGCAGGTGGGCAAGCCACGGGCTGCCAGCAGTGTCACCGGGGGAAAAAAAAAGGGCACAGCAGGGGTCCTCAAACCCCCATCTCTGTGCGTGGGACCCTCGTCCTTGTGCCGCCCCCCCCCCCCCTGCACACAGCACTGCTCTCTCTCCCAAATCTTTGGAATCAGGAAGACCTGAATTCAAATCCTGACTCCCCCATTTGCAAGCTGTGTGACCTTGGGCAAGTCACCTTACCTCTCGAAGCTCTCGTTTCCGAATCTGTGAAATGGGGACATAAGAGCACCCGGGACAGGCAGGCCCGCCTTTCCTGTCACAGAGAGTGGCGGTCACTATTATGGTTGTTTCTTCCAAAGTATCTGTACCTCCCAGCCTAGCCCCAGTCCCTGGTACCACTCGGCTCCACGGCAGCCAGGGGCAGTGGCTGGTCCAATTACTCTGCATCTTAGCAAAGCCAGTAACACAGCGTCATTGGCTGCAATAACTCTGTATAAGTAGGAAGGGAGCCGAGACATCCCAGCTGTGGTGTCCCAGCCCAGATGGAAGCTCCCAGCGCTGGCCTGCCTGAGGTGGGTGGCCGCCACATGGTCTGCATCTGGCGCCACCCATGGTTGTGGCAAACCCAGCCGGTGCATCCCTCCCCTGGGGCCTGGCCGTGGAGCCTCGCCATGGAGCCAGGCTGGAGGTTAACTCAGCTTCTTGGGCATCTCAGTGGTCCAGGCCCCGGGCCAGCAGACTTCTCACAACCACTGTCATTACTTCTGATCACAGTCAAGGAAACTGAGGCCCGGGGGTGGGGGGTGTGAAAGGCTTGCCTGAGGCTACCCAGCATGGCAGCACCAGGGTTCCAAGCCTCCTGGTTCCGAGCCCCATTGCTCTCCCACTCACACCACAGCTGCCTGTCATGTGGCAGAGCTGGCAGGGCCCCCAGGCCTGGGTGGGCTCACTGATGATGGGACCTGGACAGATCCACCATGGTGGGTGCCAGGGAGGCAGTGGGAGGAAGTGGAAGACGTAGGAGGGGGAGGTGGCCACGGTACAGCCGTGAGCCCTCTTGGAGGGTGTTGGCGCCAAAGGAGAAAGCAGGCAGGGGAGCCGTGGCCGGGAACCTCTGGGTTCAGCTTGCCTCACCAGCCGCCAGGCACCAGAGGACTGGCTGGGGTTAAAAAAGAAAAAAAAGACACTATGGCAGCCTGGACAGACCTGTGTTCGAATCCTGCCTCTGTCACATCCCAGCTGTGCGGCTTCAGAAAAGCCAAGTGACTCTCAGTGTCCCCTTCTATAGAAGAGAGAGAAAACCTCCCTGACGACCCTGGTGTGTTAGGAGTCAGTATTCTGGTGACACTCCCAGCTTAGGACCGGGCACGTAGTGCTCAGGTTCATTATCACCACCACCTGACTCTGTGTCTCTTTCCTCAGCCACAGCCTGAGGGTGATAATGCCCTTCATCGGGTTATTGTATGGCTACAATAAAACGGCTTCGCTCATGCTTTTCTTCCTTCAGCTAATGTTTACCGAGCAGCTCCCGTGTGCTCGTTCCGGCTCCGGGGACTGAGCTCGTGGGGCGAGACGCACGTCCTGAGACGCACGTCCTGCTTGGAGGGGCTTTGAGTCCGATGGGAGGTCAGGCCTTAAGAGCATGAGTGACACAAGTAAGCGTGTAATTGCAGGTGTGGTCGGTGCTAACCGCACACAGGGCTTAGCACAGCATTGGCGCAGCACGAGTGGGAGGTGGCTGTTTTTATGACTTCATTACAGTTTAGGCTTTAAATATTTCCAGTTATAGGCTAATAATACTGAAAAGATCTCCCTGGATTTGTGCAGTATTAACTGTGGAAGATTTGCTGCTTTTGGAGTTTTTATTATGAGAGTGAAAGACTTTATTGGCGGCTCTGTCCAGGCATTGCTGCAGATCAAGGTCTCTCCAGGACGCCTCCTTTGCAAAGTCCCCTCAGTCCTCAGCATGTCCCGGCCTTGGCCTGTGCTCTGTGGTTCAGGGGAGTAGACAGGGGCTGGGGTCTGCACGTTTCATGGAGGTGGGGGTGCACACTCCAATGGTGGCATTTGCTCTTAGGAAGTAGTGAGCTCCCTGTGCTTGCAGGGTGCAAGTGGGGGCGGGACAGTGGAAACAGTGTGCCAGCGCCTTCAAAGGCGAGCTCCTCCTGGCCTCTGTTTGCAGAGCCAGGGACCTGCGAGGAAGCAGACGGGCCAGCACCCTCCCTCACAGGGCAGACCAGGGCACTGCTTCCGTGCTGGGGTGTTACCTGAGCAAAGGCGGTTCCCGGTGTGTTCTGGTGGCCAGTGAGAGGGTGGGAGCGCAGGCGCTGGGGCCTAACAGGCCTGGGTCCAAAGCCCGCACGCCCTCCGTGAGGCCTCCGGCAGGTTTCTTCGTTCCTCTGAGCTTCCGTGTTCTCTTTCACCCCCTGGGGTTGGTGGGAGGACACAGGGGTCAGTAAGGAGGGTAAGTTTCCAGCTGGTGGTAAACCCCTTGTCCTGCTCCGCAGAGTCTCTGCTCCCGGGCTGAGCAGTCGCTCAGCCACTCGGAGGCAGCTGGGTTCAAGCCTGCACCAGGTTCTCTTCTCGAACAAAGCTGCCCCTGTCTCCTACCCGGTTACCTCCTGCTCAGCACAGAGGAGACTTTCTGTTGTGGGTGAAGCAGTGAGGGGATTTTCAGGATCACCACTGCTGCATCCTTGGGGAGGTAACTGTGTTAAGCTTTAAGAGGAGAGAGGAGAAACAAGGTCAAGAGAAAGAATAAATCTGTGGACCTGTACCTCCCGAACTTGGAGCTTCTATGCAGGGGAAATTACTTCTAATTATTGAAATTTCGGACACGTGATGCCACTGGAAAGCGTGGGTGTGGAGACAGTTCCTGTGAGAAGTATCGGCACGTGTTTCTGTGACTGAACGGTTTCCCGTAACAATGTGCAGCTAGTTTAAAAGCAGATGAGTGACTCATGGCGGCAGCAGCAGCTGACCGCGATGGCAGCGGGGTCCTCTGGGGAGACCGGCTGGAGTTCGGCTCCCATCGCAGTGACCAGCTGTGTGACCCGGAGCTACTTTCCTTTTCCTCCGCTGTAAAGTGGGGTGTTGTGAGGATCGGTAACGCAGTGGGCGTGTAAGTCAGCAAGTGCTCATTTATCCATGCAAAAACCCCAGCTTCCGACTGCCTGGTTCGTTACATTGTAATAATGACTGGTAGTTGAACAGTAAACTTCTAAGGCTGTAGGTTTTCCTCTGATTGCCGCTGTAGTCTCATTCCATAAATTATTCACATGTGGTGTTCTTACTGTCATGGTCTTTGAGTAGTTTTGATTTTCGATTTTTTGTTTTTATTTGATCTGAGAGTTTCTTGTAAGTATGGATATGTGTGCGTGTGCGTGTGTTTCAAATGGTTAGACTTTTTAAATATTTATTGATAAATCCTGCATGTACTATAAGGCCAAAGAATGTGGATAATTTACTTTTTGAAACATCAAATTTTCTTTACGGTCTAGTATATAATCAGTTTTGTCAGCATTCCATGGGTATTAGAAAAGAATTATACTTTCATTCATGTAATACCGAGCTTGTTGATTCTGTTACTCAAATACTCTTTCATACGTGCACAAATACATCCATATATCTGTATATGCATGTGTGTGTGCATTTCGTATACACACACACACAAATCCTGGAGGAGACATGCCAAAGGCCCCCTGTGCGGCTATAGCGTGTTGAACTCACTTTTTATTTGACAGTTGCATATTTTCACGCAGCGTTGCTTTGTGCGTGGAAATGTCTAGTCATTAGATCTTCTGAGGCAACTGTGATTTCATCAAGATCAATACTCCTCTTTGCCTTGGTCACTGTTTTCTGCCCTGAGTCCTGCCTTGCATCGCTGCTCCCGGTCAGCCCCGCCCACGTCACGGCTGTAGCGGCGGTACCCACTGCAGGCAGACGTCCCCAGAGGGCCTGGGCTGAGGGCCGTGAGCGCATCAGGCCCCTCCCCATCCTCCTCCCTGCTGCTGGCCAGATGGAGGGTTCCAGAACCCCCTGGGGTGATGTCACGAGGTCTTGCCGAGGCTCAACACTGGCCTGTCCTAGCCGTATGTTTATGCCGCTGTTGTTTTCTTATTAAGCGCCCTCAGGAGAATTCTCTGTTTAGCCTTAGCTTTTTATACCAAGGACTATTGCTTTTTAAAACTTCTTCTTCTGTCCCTTAGTTAATTTATGATTTGGGGTGTGTGTGTGTGTGTGTGTGTGTGTGTGTGTGTACAGATAGACACGCAGGCATACAGCAGAGTGAATAAATGAAAAACTGGAGTTCATCCAAATGGGTTCTTCTGGACGTGACACCTTAGGCCTATTAAACTTCATCGGTTGGTGAGAAACACAAGTGTTCACTCATCTCCTTCATGTCCCGTTATTTTCCACGTGGGTTACGGGGAAAACATTCCTCGTTGCCGAAGAGTGCACGAACCAGAAATGCTAAAATCTTGCCAGCATTCGTTCTGGTTGTCACGCAGGTGTTTGACTTATCGTTGGACGGTCCGTGTGAAAAGTTAGTCAGGATTGGAGCTGAAGTCCAAGTAGCAGCTCAGTTTTCCACAAGTCGCCCTTTGTAGCGTCCGGCAGAGCAGTTCTGTTTAGTGCTGTTTTGTCTGGTTGGTGGGCAGCACCCACCATCATTAAGTACCTTCCTTACTTTCAGGGATCTATCTTCTGGATTTAATCTACATTGATTCTGCATATCCTGCCTCAGGCAGCATCATGGAAAATGAACAAAGGTCCAACCAGATGAACAACATTCTCCGAATCATCGCTGACTTGCAGGTCTCCTGCAGCTACGGTGAGTGCCCCGATCGCTGCCATTGAGAAATGCTGTGTCCCTGAAATTTGGGTCCCGCACCTTATCAGTGAGAAAGCTCTATCTCGAGCATCAAACATGTACTCGATTTTTTACACACATGCTTGGTCTTCACAGACTGCGCAAACTAGATGTCACTGTCTTTGTATTGCAGGCGAGGAAACTGAGGCTTAAAACAGGTTGGTCACCTGTCCACATGATCAAGTGTTTAGTGAGTGGCAGAGCCCAGGTCTGTCCGGCTCCCAAGCCAGAATACTCGTCAGCTTTGTGGGCAGCTCTCCTGCAGACAGCTCCACCTTGTGACTCTGCCGTGTCCCCGGGCCCCTCCAGAGTCCCCCACTGAACTCTATAGGACGATGCAGGAATAGAGAGCTTCACATAAGACTAGGTTTTGTGGGCCGGACCTGCGTGTGGCACTCATTACTTCTGCTGAGGAAGGCTGGGAAAGGCAATCTGGCTGTGGGTCTGGAAGGAAAAGGGAAGTGACGGGCAGACAGCTTAGCCAGGCTCTGCCACCCGTGACCCGATCCGAAGTGGGACCGTGAAGGGGGCAGTCTGAAGTAGGTGGAGGAGATGGTGTTGGAGATGGGCCAAGGAGCTGCGCAGTCGGAACACCGGGCGGGCCTTCCATGTGGGCATTAATGTCACCCAAAGCGATGGCGGGCTTTGGGGTGTGGCGGCCAGCTGTGAGCCAGGTGCCCAGGTCCTCCAGGAATCGGCGTGAATGGCCGGGGGCTTTGGGAGGCGTTGGCAATGAAGAGGAGAACGGGTGGCAGAGTGGCCGTGACGTGCCTCCGTGGAGCAGAGTTTTCACAAAAGGGGTCGAGGAGTAAAAGCCTAGAAGCAGCAAAGGGAACCAGACACACACCAACCCAACACAAGGTGTGAGCACACCGACAGGACACTGGGTGTGAGCACACTGACGGGACACGGGGTGTGAGCACACTGATGGGATACGGGGAGTGAGCACACCGACGGGACATGGGGTGTGAGCACACTGATGGGATATGGGGAGTGAGCACACCGACGGGACACGGGGAGTGAGCACACCGACGGGACACGGGGTGTGAGCACACCAACGGGACACTGGGTGTGAGCACACCGACGGGACACGGGGTGTGAGCACACCGACGGGACACGGGGTGTGAGCACACCGACGGGACATGGGGGGCGAGCACACTGAGGGGATATGGGGTGTGAGCACACCAATGGGACACGGGGGGCAAGCACACTGAGGGGATATGGGGTGTGAGCACACCGAGGGGATATGGGGTGTGAGCACACCGATGGGACACGGGGTGTGAGCACACTGAGGGGATATGGGGTGTGAGCACACCGACGGGACACGGGGTGTGAGCGAACCAATAACCTCCACTTGGAAGAGCCCCTGGAAAGCCAGGGTGGGCTTCGCACAAGGTGGGCTCACCGAAGCAAATGGCCTGCTCATAAGCACCCCCACAAGGGGTGGGGCGAGGTGTGAGCACTTCCTGACCAGCAGTTCTCTGACCAGAGAGCAGGGAGGGGCCTGGGTCCCGGTGCAGCCCTCACCCACAGAGGCCCTTTCCACTGACAAGTGCATTGGCGCTCCGTGTCCTGCTGGCCAGCAGCGCACTTTCAGACGCAGCTGTGGGGTCAGACAGACTAGGGTTCGAATCTCAGCGCTGCCTCGTGAAAAGTCACTTTCTCTTTAAGTCTGAGGTGTTCTCATCTGTGAACGTGTGGACATATGTGTGCGGGCCCTTGGCATGCCCGGGCGTTTCGCCAGAGCTCAGCAACGCTCGCTTTCCTGCCGACACCTGCACCCGCCCGTCGTCAGCTCCGGGAAGCGGTGTTGTCCCCGCTGCAGAGATGAGAATGCAGAGACGCACGGGGCTGTCCAGTGTTTCGGCGTCTCTGCGCCACACTGGAAGAAGAGTTGTCTTGGGCCACACATTAAATGCACTGCAACACGTAATCACAAAAAAAATATTATAACGCTTTGAGTAAATTTACTATTTTGTGTTGGACCATCCATTGATAGCCGTCCTGGGCCACATGTAGCCCATGGGCTGCAGGTTGGACGCCCCTAACAAATGGCCTGTTCGGAGTCTCACGGTTAAGGGGCAGGGCCATCAGGTGCTCCGCATGTGACCTGGTTGCGCCCCGGAGAGGGAGGCCCTTTTCCACCCCCTCCCTGCTGGTTTTCACAGCCTGCTCCACCGCCTCCACCTGTCCTCTAGCTCGTTCTGCCCCACCCCGTGGGGGATGGCGGAGAGGATCTTAGAGGGTTTGAGGCCCCCTCAGAAGTGCAGTGACCCTGAAGGTCTGCGGAGAGCAGCTGGCATCGGCCACCCCAGGAAACAGAGGCAGTGCAGGGTGGTGGGTGACCTGGGATCAAAACCCAGCTCTGCCACTTCTCACTCAGTGACATAAGCTTTGCAAGTTACCATGGCTTCTTCCTCTG